>CAKAKR010062258.1:87982-109450 GCA_916700685.1 Adelosebastes latens
GGGGGGATTCAGCTGCACAGCGGATACAATCTGTATGTAGAACAAGCCCTTGTTAATTGCATTGTGTGATTCTCAAGGGGACATGCGGTGCTGAATACGCAGTACAGCAAGTTGTTCGCTTTCTTTCATAGTTTTTGTTTTTCAACTGTACCGTATTTCTTTCATAATCCTGTAAAACAACGGGTCTTTCATTCATTTTTTATTCATTATTAAACTCAAATTTATTGGCAACATCCCAAGAGATCAGTTTTCGCTACTAGCTGGAAAACATCCACTTTGGATTCAATTCAGATATGTACCTCTACAAACTCCTGAACAACTATTCAAACCAGGCCTTTTTCTTGCATCGTGTTCATTCAGAAAATGATGTTGGTAGGCGGTTTAGAAAAAACATTGATTTCCAGAAGAGTCACCATGCATTTTTAATGAACAAAGCAAAGATCAATAACGGCTGGTAGAGTTGCATTCATCCAATCAGGTATGGGAAGGGTTAGTGTCTGTCTGAAAGGATAATGTGTTGTTGTTGTTTTTTTTCATTATTTGTCTTATTGTCATAATTGCGTGCATTCTGACTAATGGGTCACGCTAATGTTGCACTCATTATATATGTTGTTGAGATTTTGGAAACGTATAACGAGCAGCACAAACCTCCCAAAGCTTTCTAAATATACTTCCCTTTTACAGAAGTCTTTCCAAATGCTTGTCTCAGAGAGAGTCCAAACAAAAGTAGACCATCGAATCGACAATTGTAGCTGTAACTTGCCGGCTAACCGAGCTAGTTGTTTGGTTAAAAGCAGCTAAAGGTTTCCTGTTATGCTCTGTTACTTAGTTGGAGACTTTCATGCCTCTTCACCAACGACAGGAACTCCTCCAGCTAATTTCTTTAAATTTGGCACAAACGTCCATTTAGAGTCAAAGATGAACTGACTCGATTTTGGTGGTCAAAGGTCACTGTGACCTCACAAAACACATTTTTGGCCATAACTGAAGAATTCATATGCTAATTAAGATAATTTCATACAAATGTCTAAATGATGAAGTGATGACATTTTGGACAGACAATGGATGTAAATTGCAACTTGAGGCAGTAATTCTAGTTGGAAGTACACTTATTCATCCTCATGCTTATGTGGGAAGGTTTATACCACTCTCATGTCTGCATGCTAAATATGAAGCAACAGCCAGCAACTAGGTGGCTGTCCCCCCCCCCGTAAAACCACAACGTTTTTCTGTTTTTGTTTTTTTTGTGCAGATTAAACCTGTAAATAAGTGAGCTTCAGAGGTATTTGGTAGTATATCATTAGCGTATTACCCAAAATGTCAAACTATTCCTTTAGGTAACAGAGCGAGTAAAAGAGTGTAGTCCGTGGTTTTGTTATTATTTTCAAATTTGACTCTGCTTTTTCTCTGGTTTCGTTCCATCTTGTAACAAAACACATGCAGCATTTAGATTTTTATGGTTTTCAGTGTTTTGATTTTTAATGGTAACGGACTTGCATTTATATAACACTTTTCTAGTCTTCCGACCACTCAAAGCGCTTTACACTACATGTCAGTTTTCACCCATTCACACACACATTCATACACTGATGATAGAGGCTGCCAACTTTGCCCATCAGGATCTAATCTAAATACTCATTCACACACCGATGGCTATGCCTTCGGGAGCAATTTGGGGTTAAGTGTCTTGCTCAAGGACACATCGACATGTGACCCGGAGCAGCCGGGGATCGAACCACCGACCTTCCGATTGGTGGACAACCTGCTCTACCCTCTGAGCCACAGCCGCCCACGTTTGTCACGTTTATGCTGTACATCCTGATTTAGTGGAGCGCAGTGGAGCAGAGGAGTCCCACAGGTTCAAGCTTTAGTGATCTCTTTCTAAATCATTTATTGTTATTTCTGTAGGGGCCACAAACGTAAGCACGATGAAGCCAAGGAGGAAGAGGAGGAGGAGAATAAGGCAGCAGCGGAGGAATCTGCCGACGAGTCTTCTAAAGACTCCAACGAGGAAGAAGGAGGCAGCAGCTCAGAGGCCGACGAGATGGCCGCAGCCTTGGAGGCGGAGCTCAATGACTTTATGTGACGTGGGAAATGAAGGGACTCAGTCACAGGAAAAGGACAACGAAAAATCAGCCCCAGTCGCCCCCCTCCAACTGGTACCTAAAAATCCTATTTTTCTGCTTTGGAATCCGTGTGTACTTAGGATGTATGAGCCATGAATGTGTGCTGTAATAAAAATGAATGTCCTGTACAGAAATGGCGCGTTGCTGTGTAAATAAAGGCTTAGATTTGTTTTTGTAGCATTGATATATGGCCTTTTTGGCATAAAACACTTTGATGTTAACATTTTATTGTAAGATAACAAACCGTAGGAGACGTAAAATTTGATACTTTTTTTGTTTTTTCTATTTTCAATTTTTATATTGATGAGAAAAAGATAAATGAAATTATAAACCGTAAATTTTTTGCTGGTCGTACATGCCAAAGAGTTTGGAATAGGTTTGCCAAGGCGTGCAGCTAAATATTTTACTCTGGACTTCCAGTTTTACGTTTCTTTTTGGCCTCCTCAACAGTTTGTTCGGGTCATAAATGCAACCAGCGGATCTAGACGTTTGAATGTGTTTTTCCTCAGTCATTTCTTCCTCCTCATGGTGTTTGTACATTTGATAACATAATGGTAAGGTAAGCTCCGTCTCAGTTTTTGTGATAACCAGCCCTTTTGGTGCACTATCTCTGTGAAATGAATCCAACTTAAGTTTCATTTGCATGTGTTTCATAAATGTTTCTCTTTGTCAACCCACCTCTACTATCGATGTACAGTTCAGAAGGACAGACACTCTCGCTAAGCCTCTGCTTATGTACACTGGAGCTTATACTTTGGTAAGCCCTTTTGCCTCAAAGGGAAAGTTCACCCAAATTACAAGATTACATTTTCTCACCTTTAATGTTATGTAACTATGTAGATAGTTTGTTTTATTTTCTGCCCAGGTTTTGAGTTCTACATCTATGAAGCTTCTGTCTCCACTCCAGTGCATACAGAGCCACCAGGGGGTCCATATGGAAAAACAAATATATATATTGATGCGTAAATATGTGCAACTACAATTAAATCAAGCGAACAGATGCTCCAGAGGCAACATGTTTTTGAGTAAACAAGCCACAGGGTGGTCGACGGGGCAGTTGTCAGGCACACAAAGCGCTGGACTTTGACACCAGAGAGACCTGGGTTGCATCTGTGGTTAGGTTTATGCAACAGCACTGTGGTTAAAGGTGCTCTATATGACATCCAGAGCATTAATATAGCAGCAAACAACTATTTGCTATGTTGAGATATAGAGGACTAATGTCTACCTGAGCAGAGAATGAAGTCACTCTCCCTCCGTGTGTGTTGTAATCCGAGTTTCTCTGTGCTTTGTTGACATAGCCAGGCTGGCCGAGCGAGCTTTTAGTGCATGTCGGCGTGCCCCACTGGCTAGCATACGGCCGCCGCTCTGCATTGCGCTCATACAGCAGTTACAGCTGATAGCGCCATCGCAGAAGCGCAACACACCCACCCTCTGGTTCCCCATCAGGTTAACACCGTTAGCACCGTTACCACCGGCACAGCTGTCAACATGTTGAGAGCCGTGCAGAGGCAATAGAAATGCTCCCAATCTTGCATTTAGCACCTTTAAGGTTCAGGACAGATTGTGGTTTAGGTTTAATGTTAATAAACAGACCGTGTCTTGTGTTCCAAGCCAGCTCGTATTCTTTCTCTGTTAAACCGAGACAAAACCACGATCTTTGCCTAAACTTAACCAAAGTGGCTTTGTTGCCTAAACATAACCGTAAAAAAGTTTAATACCAGCCATTACAAGCGGACATTGTATTGCAAGATCAGATATATGAATACAGCCATTTACCATTTCCTCATTATGTAAATAAAAAAAGTTTAATTTAGTCTGCATTATATTTCCTTCAAAACATAGTTGTCGTTGCAAATTTGTTGCATAAACATAAGTTCTCGGAGACGGCGTTTGGATGTCAGATGTACTTTATATTCCAGAAGCTCTAGCGGGCGTTTAGACCAAAGACAGCCCTGTGTTTATAGATAAAAAAATGCTCTGGAAATTGCGACGTAATTTTTATTTTTGTCACAACTATCGTGAGGTAAACAGAAATACGGCATTCACCTATCTTATGTAATCTAGCAGGAATGTGCACTTGCGCGTACTTGATCGGCCAACACAGCATCTCTCCGGATGATGTCTCGTTGTGCAAAACTTCAGCCAGGTTCAACTTTTTTGCCAGGGCCCTCTACGTAAGCATTTCCCAGCCAATATGTCTTGTACCATATGACCTCCTGGGCTCCCATTTGTGGTGCTCACAGCATTAAAGTCATGTTTAAAAGATTCAAGTGTAACATCTCTCTCCAGAGTTATTGTTACAAGGATTAGTAACAGGGACATTGATTCTGGAGAGAGAGATGTGACTCTAAGAGAAAATGTGTTTTTGGTCATTTGGGTGAACAGACTCTTTAAACCTGCACGAGGCAAGATGCTCACACAGTATGAAACTGTCTGAAATGATCCAATTCTTTTCTCCGAATTGATTTTTTTTTGTTGTTGTCTGTCCAAAGGAAGATAACGTTAAAGTTACTAGCAGTGAGCGGAGAGAGCAGCTTTGGTTTAAACCAGCCTGGTTGGTAAATATAACCATGCCACGTGCACTTTACTAACATCACACATTACAGGATTTCTGTGTATTGAAGATCAAACGCTTCCATCTCACTTGTCATTTTTCACCTCCGTGTACCAGGGTTGCTTACGTTCACCGTTAATGTTCATGGCATCTATGTATAGAGTCAGTTTTTGTTTGATTTCAACAAACCGTGAAAGATCTTCCTTCTTTTAATTGTAATTACTGTCCTAAAGCAGGAGAGCCGATGTCTGTCTAAATGATTCACCTGCCACACCCAACAACAACACATCCAGATTTTCCTTTTTTACAGTGACAGTCATCCCGTTTTGTTTGTTCGTGGTGCTTTTATCATCAGTTTCAATCAAACATGTAAAGTATTTGTAAAGTCTATTTCCTACTTGACCCCGAGAGAAAAGATACTTTCATCAAATAAAAATGTTTCTAAGTAACACAACTGAATTTAGTCTTGTTCTTTTTGGGGGATGACATGCATGAAATATATCCAGTATTCCCTGAGCTTAATCATTAAATCATACTCCGGATAAAAGGCCATTAGCCTTTTTTGCTGCCTCTTCTTTGCTGGGTTTTAAACATTAGGATCATAATGCGTGCAGTATGGCACTATGAGACTCCCACCAGGACATAGTACTCCGTTAATGGGCTGTGTGTGTCATGAAAACCACACCAGAACCATTAGGCTTCGTTCCATCTTGCCGCTCGGTTTGATACGTGTACCAAATGTGATGCAACCTGCAAAAGAACCTCTGTTTCTTTTCCTTGTTATTACACTGAGACAAGCCGCCTCATTATTGGAGCAGCACGAGCCATCGGTTTGCAATTTTAGATGCAGGAAGGAAAAGACAGAATCATTTCTACAGGTGAAAAGCATTTCATTCTCAGCTGTCTTTTAGTCAGAAAATAAATACAAAGGGATTCTGTTCAAAATGAGGTGTTTTGAATGATTTGTGTAAATTGTTGGGAGCTCGTAGAGAAGGAAAGACATCTGTGACTCTTATCCTCTTGTCATTCAGTCAGAGTAATGGGTCTTCAGGTGTCACGTTGATTACACAGGAAACGGCAGGATAAATCACAGTCATAAAGTCTATTAAAAGCACGATTTGGCCGGGCTCTGTTGTTGTTGTGGTGCTCGGCGCGCTTCTTTTCCCGGAACGACCGATGATGATCCGCCGCCTTAAAAGCCAAAGCAAACAGCAATAAACAGAGAGCTGTTTATCCTGTGATGAAGGCAAGTATTCTTCTTCAGGGCGATTATTTCTCTCACATTTGCAGAGCATCAGTGGTCAGTAGTGGTTTGAGCCCACATTTAAATGTCAATTTAGCAGCTATGTTTTGTTTATTTATGATCCACAGAGGTGATTCAACGTAGACCGGGGGGGGTGCTAAAAGCTATACTAGGTTCAGGAAGTGAAGCCATTTACAAAACTGATTTACAACCTTTCAACATGTTTGTAGAATTAATGGAGGATTAATGTTTAAAGTCAACCCACAAAGCCAAAATAATGTTCTGTTTCCGGCCAGATGAACACATTTTTATAGCCAAACAAACAGCAGTGAGTTTCGGTAGTTATCGTGAGCAGTGATAACTACTCGGTGGCTGAACACAAAGACCATAAAAGGCTGACATTTCCTTTCCTCAGTTACATATGAGTTCAAAATCAGACAGTAGATCATAAGCTATTGGCATCTATCACCATTTTAAGCTGCTGCGTTCCAAATCGCAGACTTTTTCTTTTTTACTTTTAGTACTACAGCTGCTCTTACAAAGTACGTACTGTTGCATGCAGTATGCATACGATTTGGGACATACTACTTCATCATAACATTGAACTTTGACCCTCTAACTCATATACCTGGTGGCTTCTGTCAGTGAGCTGTCATCTGTTTGTGCTCTCTCAGCAACTCAGTGACGTATATCTTCCGCTGGGCAAAGGATTGTGGGTTAGAACAGCCAGAAAAGCATGCTGGCTTGCATACTGCAAAATGTGACTGGATGTAGTCAGGCATCCTGGTATTTTTGGCATATTGCTTTTCGCATACTATGTATTGAGACATACTAAATCTTTTTCTGGCCTACTAAATAGTAGTAGTAATGGTAGTACTATGGGTATTGGATGGTTTCAACCTTTTGAAAAATGCCAAATTGTTACCTTAAATGTTGTTGTGTCTGCAACTTGTCAGCTTAGTCAAGCTGCTTTGGTAGTTAGTGCTACAGCTCATGATTAGTTTGCTGCTGTTGGTGTGAGACTTGTTGATGCAGCTTTGTTTCCTCTTTGCGTCTTGAGACAACTTGGTTGGCTAGTGAGCCTTTTGTTTTAGAGGAACCTCGTGGTTTGCTACTTTGGTTAGCACTTAATTTCAGTTTTAGTAGCTGGAGTTTTATTAAGGCAGAGCACGGTGCTCATTCTGAGATCAACGTGTTGATGTGTACTTTGGGTCATATCCTGTTGGCCATACTCCTCACTGCTCTGTTTCTCGCTTCTCTGTTTTTTCTGCAAAAACCAGATCTGGATTTTTTACTTTTGGATACCGATCATAAGGGGTCAGAAACTGTATCATCCCATGCACTCATAAGCACCAGTTTTGTCATGTGACTATTTTCTTCCAATTCCCTGGTTTCTCTTTGTTGCTGGGTATGGGAGTTGGGTCTTGTATTGTCATTTTTATATTGCCGTATCGTCGTTGACTTGGTTGTTATATTTACTTTGTTTAGTGTTAGAAGTCAAGGTAAGTTAGTAAGTATAACCTTGCATGGACTCCCTTCTTGTCACAAACTGGCTCAGGAAATGTGACAAGACCTCTGCAAAGACACTGAGAAAGGAAAAAACAGCTTATACAAACAGTAGGCAGGAGATCTTAATTGTGCCCTGTGGACTTTTTTGTAAACATTATGTTTACATGCAGTGTTGCTCACCAAAACGCATCCTGTATCCTCGGGGTCTACAGTGATAAATGTGTTGAGTGCATTTCTTTCATAAAACATTCACAAAGCTGTTTTTTTGTTTTTTTTAAAAGGCCAGTGTGTAGGATTTTGTGGCATCTAGCGGTGAGGTTGCAGATTGCAACCAACTGAAACTTCTCCCGTGTGCCAAGTGTGTAGGAGAAATTGGGAATGGCCTAATCTATAGAGCCAGTGTTTGGGTTGACCGCTCTGGGCTACTGTAGAAACATGGTGGCAGGTTCCGAGAAGAGGACTTGACCCGTATGTAGATATAAGCGGTTCAATCTAAGGTAACAAATGTTACACACCGTTCCTTTAAGTATTTTAAATACATTGTACACAACATAAATACATTGTTTACGAGCTAGCATTCTTCTTCTTCCCTGTTTTGTTGGCACATTGTTGGATATCTTGGTGTTACCGCCATCTGTGGATCAGTGGAATAGTATGACACCATCTGCAGGAACGGTGCAAATTTGTGTGTCAAAGTTGACACAATGCGAAATTTTTAGATTTCACCTCCACAAGCAAATGTGCTGATCGTGGCGATTCCATTGGAATACGTTGATTTTTTTCAATTTCACTATTTTAAATGCTGCTGTGACCAGCAGGCATTCAAGTCTTCAAGGATGGAAAAGCTAGTAAGTGGACCTTGAGTTAAAATGATTTTGTCAGACTTGTTTGAAGTTGTGTGCTTTATTATGGATTAATTTACAAACCTCTGGCTGTTTAGCTGGAAGACTGGAAATGCAGATGAGGCTGCAGATGTTGCCCTCTTTCATCACTTCTTTCTCCAGATGAGCCAACATGAAAAATGTTTTCTTCACTGGTGAGTGACAGCTGCTCCCACTGGTAACTTCCCAAGGATACACTTTCATAACTCTGATCTTCATGCTGAGTTCATCTTTTGCCTTTGTCCTGAGGGCGGGCGAGTCGTGGATGTGATTGATAAGCCGTGAAGCCAACAAAAAGTTTTGGTCTGATTGGCACTTGAGGTCAGCTCTCTGTTCCACCTGCAGTGTCTCTCTGGGAGTGGTTCTGCTCAGGGTTGATAGCGAAGAGACTGAGTCAGTCTGTGGAGAGGAACTTAAAGCTGGAGGAGGCAATTTATTTTTGGCATTATTGGGCACAAACTCCATAATAACCTTTCAGCATATTGTAATTCAAGTGGTACCTCAGGGTAGGAAGTTTCCTGGAGAAGGCAAAAAATAAAACCTCAAAATTTGAAAAAACAGTTCTCATCCTGCAGCTCTCCTTTCTCCCCTCGCCCCCCACTCTCCCCTCTCTGTTCTAATCCCCTCCATCAGATGAGCACAGGCTTCATACAGTAGTTCATACAGTAATGGCACGAGTACTAGCAGAGACGGTGCACTGAAAGTCAGTTTCCTGTATCTGTGTCACGTTGGTTTCACCACTGCCCCGCCCCTTTAGGAGACTAGCGGCATGTCCTGAGTCTATTACCTCCAATGGGAGAAGTGAATGTGAACACAGATTATGACCGATTCTTTGTCACCGAAGCAAAAATTGCACACATTTTTCACACGCCACATATCTTTAGAACATTCTGACACTAAAATGGCATTTTTCAGACAAATCAGGAGAAAATTAACTTTGTTCGAGACATTCCTCTGTCTCAGCAACACACTCTCGCGAAATCTGGCAACTAACATTAACTACCGCCCGAGCTGACTAATTTTCGTAATGCTAAATATGCCCGTTAGCTGTGTAAATGTTTAATGTTAGCAAAAGATGAAATATAAATACATCATGCAAATATAACCCAATCTGCTTTCATCCATCCACACGATGTTCACAACACTTCCAAACAAGGTGGGTGGATGGGGGAAGGCGAACACGCCTTGACCATGCCTCACTTAGGAGACAGGAAGTGGATACCATTTCAAACCATTGGCGCAGCTTGTGATGCGACATCTTCATTATAGAGCATCTTTGGTATTAGTCATTCATTTCAAACAACATCCCGATCGTAATTGTGATTCCGATGCCGTTATATAGCGGCAATTCTATGAGAACTACTCTCCTTGTGGGCCTGTGAAGCCCTTTGAGATGACATACTGTGATTCAAGGCTGTAGTGAGCTACAATATCGGGAAAGCGTTTCAGAGATCATGGAAAGAAAACATTGCTGGCGGTGAGCTCACGCAGTCGGACTCTTTTTGTTAAATCCGTATTCCATTTAAGGGTTGCTTTTCACTGTTGGCAGTTGTTGCCAATGCTGAAATAGCAACTTTTCCTGCATGATATTTCGCCGTTGAATCAGGCTTTCACCATCTGAAGGGATGTGCACCCGCATCTGTGTTTCTAGAACAGCCAATAGGAACGCCCTCTCTCTCTGAAATGACCTGTGATTGGTCAAAGTCTCCCGTCACAAGATTTTTTAAAGCCTGAAAACAGAGCAAAGAGGAGGTGCAGAAGTCTAGTTATCTCTCAGAACACTTGAGTTACAATGTGCTGAAAGGTTATTTCAGAATTTTTGCCCAATATAGTCAACAAATATACTGCTATACCCTTTTAGCTATAAAGGTGAGCATCTGATGAATGATATCTTCCTGTGACTCATGAAAAGAAAGGAACCCTTAGGGTCTGTCATCCATTTACGTGACCTTCTACCGCGTCCCACAGAGGTGTCAGCTATACGATGTGTTGGCTCTGCAGCATCACTCTGCATGATGCCACGTTTTATGTTCCTAAGAACTGAGAGCACACGTAAAGACACAGCGAGAACAAAAAAAATCAGTCAGACAGAGCTTATAAGTAGTCAAAAAACAGGATATAAAGAAACAGAATAACATTATTTGTCAATTAGGATGTGCATATGTATTTAGGTGTTGTAATTATCTGTTTGTTTCATTTTGTGTGTCGGTGTAGTATAATAATAATAGCTGGTTGGCTTGTTAGTGTGTCGTGCACATGCTGTACTGTAGTACCAAAATACTGTTGCAGTGGTGAAACATTTTGTCAGAAAATAACATTCTTACATAAAACATTACAGTACAAATGCCTGTCCCGAGCTCAGCAAATAACATCTAGCACAAAAAGATTCCCTTTCTAAAAATCATATATAATCATCCCTCCTGAAGATCTCACTAGAGATGAAGGGTATTTTACTTAAAAGTATCGCCCTTAAATCATCATTTAATGAGCAATAAAACATGAACTTCAATCTTAAATCACATAACAAACAAAGCCATTTCTCTTCAGAGAGATCATTAAAACTGACTTACTATAGCAAATGGTAGTGTACCTGAACGTTAAATTCTACTTCACATATGAGAGTTTGAAATATAGTTTGTACCAAATACCTTAAAGAACATTTTGTGCTGAGCATAATGAATGTTACAGTGTCAAAAAGAGTGAAATGTGTAGTAGGTGGAGTATCTAATTAATAGTGTAATAATAACCATAATCATCATTTTCATGATCGCCCATATACTTCCACACAGTACGCACCTAATCTGAATAATAATGATATTCGTTGTGCCGATCATCATTATCATTATCACTGTCATCATGACAATTAACATCTGTCATTGTCATCGTCCCCACTGCCAAGTCAATAACTGACAGTAATAACGGAGAGTATATTTTTAGGAGCATTCAAGGATGCACAGTTTACAGTGGATATAAAACAGATACACAAATAAATGAGGTTAAATGATGAGAAATAAGAATAAGGGTGAGAGAAAAAAGTCCTCCACTTACCTTCCCTGTGTGTGTCCATGTACAGATTTGGTGGCCAAAGAAAAAAGTTTACATCTAAAAGCAAGTGAAGACTCACTCTGTTTAAACGTTTTCAAAAAGTTGGTGGAGATAATTTGTCATTACTGTAATTGTGGTTTTAGGTTTGCCTAAACCTAAAACAAAGGCCACTTCTCTTCTTCCACCTGTATTTGGCCATGGGGAGTCTCTGAGGACCAAATTCTCAGCACCGCAGGACAAACCCAATAGTGACCATTATTGATTTACTGTATATATTATGTTGTAATTTTTAAGGTAAAGTGTTTCATGCTGTCTAAATGCAGGCGTATCTGTAACCAGGCTACGTATCATAACCTCCACCATGGAGGATATGTTTTGGGTCCGGTTTATTGTTTTTTTTGTCTGTTTGTCAGCAGGATTACAGAAAAACTACTGACACAATTTTCATGAAATTTGGTGGAAGGGTAAAGCATGGGCCTTACTTTGCACAGCAGCTGGATTATCGCGAGGTCATGAGGTCACGGAGAATCGCGGGATCACCTATCGCACGAAAATCCATCTTGTCAGGCTTCAAGTAATGCGTTTGTGTCCGGCAAGCCAGATCACGGACCAATCAGCATCCTGTGAGGAGCTACTGGCAAGAGCTTGATTGACAGATGGTTCATCCTATCACCTGCCAAGTATTTTTTTTTTTTTTTTTAAAGTGCCTGCCATTTTCCAAACAGTTACCAATGACGGCTTCTCAGATGGTTCTGTGTAACAAACCATCTGGCGCATCAGGTTAACGCAGGCCAAGGAAGAACCCATTAATTCTAGGATGGATCCGAATCACGGGGCGGATACACGCATTATTTTTCACTTATGGAAACGGTTTTGGTGGAGGTCGGTGCTGTCCGAGTGCCCTTGTAGTTTTAGGCTACAGTTGTAGGCTCTCGCTCTCCTGTATCATGATATACTGTAGTTAAATTCAATCCATATGTAGTGCAGATTTGAATGGAAAAGCAGCTAAAACCAATGCTGAAGTGCCTTAAACTTGCATTCTTTCAAATATCCAGCAGGTGGCGACTCCTCTGCTTGCAAAAAGAAGTCGGATTGTATAGAAGTCTATGAGAAAATGAGCCTACTTCTCACTTGATTTATTACCTCAGTAAACATTGTAAACATGAGTTTATGGTCTCAATCGCTAGTTTCAAGTCTACTTCAATACAGGAAGATGTTCATTTAGTAAATTATGGTCCCATTTAGAGTCAAATAGACCATAAAGCAGGGGATGCTTTAGGGCGTGGCTACCTTGTGATTGACAGGTCGCTACCACGGCGTTGTCCCGTCTGGGAGTTGTCCGTGTTTACATCATAGAACAGTTTATGAAAGTCAATTTGTAGCTTTTTTGGTTGCCTAAAAATGTCTTATTCAGCATTCGGTTGTACTTAGCTCCACCCTCTCATGTCACTTCTGCTTCCAAGAAACCAAGATGGCGATGGCCAAAAACCAACAAAGTGAAGGCCAAAATGCCAAACTCAAGGCTTCAAAACCGTAGTCCGCAAACAAATGGGTGACGCCATGGTGACTACATCTACTTCTCATATACAGTCTATGATGTAATATTTCAAGTTTTTTTTCACCATTTCCACTAGATGTAGCTCCTTACAGTAGATGTAACCATTGCTCAACTGATCTATTATCAGCCCGTGGAACATTAATGTGTTTTATGGTGGATTCTCGCATCTTGTGTCATGCGAGTGCATCTCAAAGGTGAAACGAGGTGAAGACAAATGGCGGGGGCTCAGATCAAAGGTTGTCCAAAACCTTTCATACCTTTGATTACAGAGTGCAGACATGCAGCAGCTGTTAGAGTACAGTATGTAGGGCAGCAGAGGGAGGTGGTGGGGGGTGGCTGTGATTCGCTGAGAGCTTCCATTAATAAGTCAATGAAAAGGACCGATTACTCTGACTTTAGCGAGCCATTACAGGACCCAGCATCCACAGTTATTGCTTCAGTCCGTTAAATAAGCGTGACGTTTCATGAAAATAAATGATGTAAACCTTGTCATACACTTGGGATTCATTCCTTTTCTTTTAAAATAACAACACCAGTAAATCCAATTTTTGGTTATTACTGGTTGCAGCCTGTGAGCTTCAACAGCAACAACATTTTCGAGCAGTGGCCCTTGACTATCACAGTAGGCTACATATCCTGCATGATACATACAGTATGTCTCTGCAGTCATGTAATCCTTCAAAATCTTTGAAATGGTTTTACTGGAAAGTCCTTACACAAGGTCCACGAGCATGATAATCAATCATCCCCAGTGTAAGTTGGCAAGATAGATAACAGTGTGAGCTCAAAGCTGCATAATGAAACATGATAAATCAAGTCAGACGTGTGATTTCACTGCTTGGGGGCATGTTCAGAAGAACAGATATGTTCCTCTTCCAAGTAACTTTTAAGTCACGGCAGAGACAGCCCACTTTTAAAACAGGTCAATAAAGTTACTAATAAAGTTTAATAGGTTCCCGAAATAAATGACTATTTTAATAATGTGTAAATCTAAGAAATGTGGAGCTGATAACTGGGCCGGGTCAACATTGTGTGCCAACTTGCTAATCACGTCCTCCTGGAAGCAGAGTCCTATTGTTCTCTTTCAATAGTGAGCTTAATAAATGTAAAACCCTTTTTCATGGTCTGGTACTTTTTGGCTTACGAGCAGGCCGCCATGTTGTTTCTTGTTTGAAACTGCAATCAGAGAACCAGCGACCAATCGGGTGCGTTACACGAAAGGGTACGTCCCCGCTTGAATGGCCAGTTGAGTGGAGCAGCGCGTCCCCTAGTGTCTCGTAGTGTCTTCGCAGGACCTGGTGGATATGTACGGCTGGCTTTAAAGGTCCCATATCGTAAAAAAGTGAGATTTTCATGTCTTTTATATTATAAAGTAGGTTTAAGTGCTTTATAAATACTGTGAAAGTATCGAAGCGCTCAATATACGGAGAAATACACGTTCTAAATGTGTCCCAGTTTATTTCTTGTTGCAGTGTATGTAAATAACATCAGCTGACAGGAAGTAAACATGGACCCAAACCGTTGCCAGGCAACACAATTCTGTTGCAATTCCATTGAAATGAACTAAAACGGAGCATTTCGACAGAGGGCAAATACAGGTATATTCAACCAGACCGTATGAGGAAAATAAAGTTTTTTTTTTAACATCACAGCATGTAAACATGTTCTAGTAGAAACACAAAATACAAGTATGAACCTGAAAATGAGCACGATATGGGACCTTTAACATTATAGACATGACCACTGACTATTTGTGTTACAATTTAGCCACAATTTTACAGACTGACCGTGCACGGTCCAGACATATAGATGAGAAGATATGAAGCTATAGAGCCAGTAGATGATTATCTTTGTTTAGCTTAGCTTCAGCAGCTTCTGTATGTTCATTTGTGTTAAAATCGTAGGAATTGCTCGCACCATCTCCTGAGGTTTGAGCAAATCGGATTTCAATCCGTCGAGAAATGCTTCTTGGATTCATTTACACTTCATCAAATAGCTAACCAACCAAAGATGCATGACGTGTAAATGGGGTCTTAGATGATTGAAGATTGATAGCGGACTCACATCTGTCCAGTAAAAATAAGGCTTCAGCCAGCAGCGAGCTTAGCTTAGCATAAGACTGGAAACATGGGGAAAACAGCTAGCCTGGCTCTGTCCAAAGGTACAGAAAAAAATGTGTTTGAATGAATGATTAGTTTGATTGATTTTTTGAGAACAGTTTTAATGCTAAGCTAAGCTAACCAGCTGCTAGTTGTAGCCTTACATTTACGGTACATATTTAGTATAAATTTTCTCATTTAACTATAAGCAAGACAACAAATAACAGACAACAAATTAGTTAATTAGTGAACTTTAGAGGTGTTCGTAGGCATATTTTTTAAAGGCCCCATATTATAAAAAAGTGAGATTTTCATGTTTTTTTATTATAAAGCAGGCTTAAGTCCTATATAAATACTGTTAAAGTATCTAAACACTCAATCCACAGGCAAATACACACAGCCCGTATTCAGAAACTCTGCATTTGAAACAAGCTGTCAGGATTTCTGTCCATTTGTGATGTCACGAATATACAATATTTAGACCCTTGACACAATTTTAAACATAAACATTCTAAATGTGTCCCAGTTTATTCCTGGTTGCAGTGTATGTGAATGACATCAGCTGACAGGAAGTACACATGGACCCAAGCTGTTGCCTAGCAACGCAATTCTGTTGCAATTCCGTCAAAATGCACTAAAACGGAGCGTTTCAGACAGAGGGTAAATATAGGTATATTCAGGCCGACAGTATGAGGAAAATAAAGTTTTTTTTTAACATTACAGCATGTAAACATGTTCAAGTAGAAACACAAAATACAACCTGAAAATGAGCATAATATGGGACCTTTAACTTTAGAGAGAGCCAGGCTAGCTGTTTCCCCCTGCTTCCAGTCTTTATGCTAAGCTAGGCTAATCACCTCCTGGCCCTATAGCTTCATAATCAGTGTACAGACATGAGAGTGGTGTCAATCTCCTTACTTAACACTCTGCAAGAAAGAGAATAAGGGTTTTCCCAAAAATGTCCAACTATTGCTTTAATTATATCACTGCTTAGATGAATTAGCGTCATAAAAAGGGAAGACACTGCTAGATTGTGACAAATCATAATGACTGAGCGTTTCTCCGTATATCCAGATCACACGCCTCTTGCAGGGTTGTCTAGCTTTCATCAAGCCAGTGGCTCTCTGGTCCTGATTCATTAGTGACTGAGATTATTAATCAAAATCACACACCTCAGCTAATTTCCGTTCCTCCAGAAATACAGCGCTCACTAATTCCCAGGGTATTTTTGTCCATCGTCATGTAGGCTACTGTAGTTGATTTTTCCAGCTTCTTTTTTTTTTTTTTTTTTCGAAAACATCAAAGTCTTTTATAGATTATATATTGTACTGGCAGATTTCTCCATGGCTCTGTCTGTGTGCCATTATGCTCTGTTTATGTAACAGGGATTTTCAAAACACCACTGCAGCTTTGCAAAGAAACAAAGCTCGACTGAGCTTCATGTAGAGCAAAAAATATCCTTATTAGCATGTCGGTTTGTTCGGTGATGAGTCTTAAACTTTTCTCAAAACATATGAAAGACGGTCATAATCGGGTGGATTATTTAAACTGTTATAATGCAAATTAATGTTTTCTTTCTTTATCTCCATGCAGCTAAAGAGGACGTCACTGCAGTATTTGCAAAATAGGTGAAATTACACTGAAAACTGCTGAGATCATTGAAGCCAACTTGTTTTGTTTTTTTGTTGTTTTTTTATTAATAAAAGTAAAAAATTCAAAATCAGTACACAATTAAAACAGTAACAAAACAAATCAGAACAGCCAGGGGTACAAGACAAACATCTTATGACAAACAGAAATTAATTGTCCAAATAGCATTTTTGTAAGTCAAATTAGAAATTAGTTTTACATATTTTTTACGTCCTTCACGAAAACAACAAAACAAAGTTTATTGTAGCTGAATTTACATTTATGAATAAAATATTTTGCTACGATTACCATCAAAATTATTATAAAACAATATTTGTCTTCTTTTTTTTGTGTTTTTTTTTGCGTGTTCTTTTCTTAAGAAACTAAAATCAAGATTTTCCCATACTAAACTAAAGTCTTGTAAATTAAATAAATCTACAAAGGTTTTGCCAGAATTTCTTGGTGTGAGAACAATGCCAAAATGTGTAAAACTGTTTCTGAGTAGTGGTCACAGAAAGAACAGTTTGAGTTAATGTCCATTTAAGCCAACTGACAAAGCTCCTTTTTTTATTTTAGTATAAAAAAAAATCCAAGATTTCTTAAAAGACGACATTTTTTCTGCAACAGATGGAGCCGAACATGATGTTTAATAACCAAATAAACAGATTTGAAGGAGCGGGACGTAGGCGGCAAGACAAAACAACAATGCCAACAGCAAGAACATGCTTCTTATCAACTATTCAAAGGAAGCCTTCTGTTGAAAGACACAATAATCAGACTTGTTTCCAGACCAAAACTCAAGGCGAAAAGAAAAGCTGGTCCCCAGTTACTGTATTTCCTTCAGGGCGTGTTGGATTTATTAATGGCGAGCGTGTTTTTTGTCGCAGTGAAATGTGACTGTGTTCACCGATGTGGATGAGCGGGTCGCTTGACAGCTTTATGATGAGCCAGTTGCGTCTTGCGTCCCTCTCTGTCGGTGGGATACGAGCAGTGGTGGATGAAGTACTGGAAAGCCACACTTGAGTAAAAGCACAGATATCTAACCAGAATATGACTTTAGTAGAAAGTCACATATTAGAATATTACTTTAGTAAAAGTCTTAAAGGAACAGTGTGTAACATTTAGAGGGATCTATTGGCAGAAATGGAATACAATATTAATAAGTATGTATATCCAACACGCTTGGCACCCAGGAGAGGCTTCAGTTGGTTGCAATCTCAACCTCACCGCCAGATCCCACCAGATCCTACACACTGGACCTTTAAAGTATCTGATATTTACTGTACTCAAGAAGTAAGTCAAAAGTAATTTTCTGATATTAAATGTAAGTATTGAAGTCAAAGTACAAGTAAATGCTGTTAATAAAAAAAAGCAAGGTTTTTGAGATTTAAGTTTTTTCCTCTTAATATGTTCACCACCTTAAAAATGGAGGCTACATTACACTTGAAGGAAAACGAGGTCTCAACAACTTAAAGGATTTAAAGAACACAATCCAGTTGTCCTACCCTTGTAGTCGCAAAAAGCATGTAGCATGATCTGACATGCAGCCTGCCTGGACGTGAGCAGAAATAGAAACCTAACTACGGCTTTGAGAGCACTTTGTTTGCTCTTGGCCATCATGTGAATGATGTAACTTGCAAGCTAGAACCACTGATTCACCGAACCTGCTTGCTTGCAATGGTAACGAGTAACGAAGACGCTTATAGGGGAAATGTAACGGAGTAAAAGTACACATTTTATTAAGGAAATATAGTGGAGTACAAGTGAAAGTTGACAGAAATATAAAGTTGCCAATGTGAACGGGATAATAACAATAATTCGTGTTAACGCCACAAATTTCTTTAACACATTAACGCAACTTGCGATTTTACGATCGCAGCGGGCTCAGTTTTAAAGCTAGAGTGAAAATATTGGCATCTTGTGAAACTACAAAAAAATTAGGAATCCATTGGTACCAACTATGTCATACTAAGGAGGCTAAATAACGCTCCAAACTTACGCTTAATTTTGGCGAGGAAAAACTGGCAGGGGTCCCTTGACCTCTGACCTCAAGATATGTGAATGAAAATGGGTTCTATGGGTACCCACGAGTCTCCCCTTTACAGACATGCCCACTTTATGATAATCACATGCAGTTTGGGGCAAGTCATAGTCAAGTCAGCACACTGACACACTGACAGCTGTTGTTGCCTGTTGGGCTGCAGTTTGCCATGTTATGATTTGAGCATATTTTTAATGCTAAATGCAGTACCTGTGAGGGTTTCTGGACAATATTTGTCATTGTTTTGTGTTGTTAATTGATTTCCAATAATGAATATATGCATACATTTGCATAAAGCAGCATATTTGTCCACTCCCATGTTGATAAAAGTATTAAATACTTGACGAATCTCCCTTTAAGATACATTTTGAACAAATAAAAAATGTGTGATTAATTTGCGATTTATTGTGATTAACTATGAACAATCATGCGATTAATCGCGATTCAATATTTTAAACGGTTGACAGTCCTAATAAAAACTCAAGTAAAGTACAGATACTCCCAAAAAATACTTAAGTACCGTAACAAAGTATTATTACTACTGGATATGAGGCTATAGGCCCGGGATCACTGACTCACGACTTCTACACGATGACCTTTAGATCCAGGATCTGTATCAGGGATATAAACAATATCATGGCTCACATATATTCCAATCATGTTCACATGTATAATAACTTTCTGCTGTGCTATTCCCATCCCTATCTTAAAAAGCATGCAATTTATGATCCCGCTAACAAGCAGTTAGACAATAAAGGGAGTAGAAACTGTTCTTTTTAAAACATTATTTTTTATCAGATCTCTTTCCATGCCCGTCTTGCTATCAGAAGAGTTCATTTTTACAGCACACCCTCGATGATTCAAACACCGTTATGATTTGATTAGATGGCTGATATTTAATGGGATAATCATATTGGTGGTAATATATATCGCTAATTATGATTTCACACAGCAGCTGGGATGCCAACCTTGATAACGAGGGGAATTATATCATCGGCACCATTAGTGATAGACAGAGAAGTTTATATTTTATTCATTGTATTCTCACCAAAAGGAGCAGCAGGTACCAGAACAACCTAATCCCCGCAATAAAAAACAAAACTTCGTGACTTAGTAAAAAATTACATATCTGTGCCACTTTGATTTACAGTCCTCATAAAGCCAGTGGCCCCCTGGGCTTCAGCGGGAGCCACGGTGTACCCTCGCATGTCGCAGCCATAGATAGAAACGTGTGCCGACCGGGGTTAATTAATCAGAAAGTGGCTTTTTCTGCAGCAGAAGCTGGACTTCACCAGGTTATTATTATACTCCTGCGATTCAAGTCATGCTCAGCGCTCAGCTCTGGTTGTCTTAATGTCTTCAGGGGTTATTGGTTTTGCTGTAAAAGAACATTTTATGACTCTTAAATGCAACAGCAGCAAACCGTCTGGTTGACTGCAGGTTCCTTTCATAGTTATCTATCAATATACCCCGGTGACAATAAGCTGCTTTACTGGCCTGTTTTCATTCAGCCTTTTAACATTCCACAAGTGAAGGGGACATACAATGAGAAGAGGAATTTTGGCTGTTTGTGCACACAATAATAACGTCATATTTTCTATTGCAGTTCTCGCTCTGCATCTTCCTGAAAGCACCGGAGGCTCAAGGTCCTTCTGCATGGCATCAACTCTGAAGAAGGAATTAACATAATAGATAATATGATTCTTGATGAAAAATTGGTTTGCTTCCTTTCAACTCTATCACAGTTGTGCAGCTCGGACCATCTTTCAGTGTCATTCAGTAATAACAATGAGCACGGAGGGAGACGGATGGCGAGGGTGAGGTGGTGGTGGTGGTGAAGGTGGGAGGAGGTGTAGGCATGAGCAAACCTGAATGTTGCCGTGCGACAAGACAGACGTCCTCTGACACCCACAGTCCACCCCGTTTATGAGATGTCTCCTGCAGCTGGTGACAGCGGTAACAAATGTGGCAGGCAGTGCCATCCCATGAATCCGCCCCACACGCCTCTCGGTGGCTGGCTGAGCGCTGATTGTGTGTGGCAGCGCTGAAGGGCATCGAACACAAATGCTGTGACAGGAAAAAAAAAAAACATGTCCCTCCATGTGACTTTGAGATTTCCAGAACTTTGACTTAAAATCACTAAATCAAACTATGATCTAGTGATCTTCAGAGTACATTGTGTGTTCGTAAATAACACTGAGTGCATGAAGACAACAGTAGAGAGAGTATATAGACACATTCATATAGGTTTATATGGCAACTAGGGCTGTCAAAGTTGACGCCATAATAACGCGTTAACGCAAATTTGTTTTAGCGCCACTAATTTCTTTAATGCATTAATGCAGCTCGCGATTTTTAGGTTGTAGCGGGCTCAGTTTTAAAACTTAAGGAATCCATTGGTACCAACATGTCATACTAGCTTGTTGTTAAGGATGATAAATAACGCTCCAAACTTTCGGCGAGGAAAAACTGGCATGGTCATTTTCAAAGGGGTCCCTTGACCTCTGACCTCAAGATATGTGAATGAAAATGGGTTCTATGTGTACCCACGAGTCTCCCCTTTATAGACATGCCCACTTTATGATAATCACATGCAGTTTGGGGCAAGTCATAGTCAAGTCAGCACACTGACACACTGACAGCTGTTGTTGCCTGTTGGGCTGCAGTTTGCCATGTTATGATTTGAACATATTTTTTATGCTAAGTGCAGTACCTGTGAGGGTTTCTGGACAATATCTGTCATTGTTTTGTGTTGTTGAATCATTTCCAATAATAAATAC
>CAKAKR010062259.1:5386-43894 GCA_916700685.1 Adelosebastes latens
ATATGCTCTGGAGTTGTGAAACTGACGGCAAAGTTGAAGTTTTTATACCTGCAGAGATAGTCGGTGATCTGCTCCATGTTTCTCCTGAATCACACAGAGCAATGAGAGAAATGTTAGGGACCAGAGTAGAGCAGAAAAAAACTCTCAGGACTCTGGACTTTGATATGTACATGTTATTGCCGGTTGGCTTTATCATGATTAGGCATACAGTATATCTCAAATACTAACAGCTGGGTGCACACTGCCACCAACAACGTCCTCTGGACTCTGTCAAGTAACATAACTTTATATATATATAATCACATAGAGCCAAATTTATCATTTCATATAACTAGACCCCAAAAAGCACATGGTCTCAAAACTCCCATTTGCAAAAGCCAAAGTGTAAAGGGGGACTTTGCCAGCCTGTTTCTGGAAATATTGAGCTGCAAATGCTAGTGTTGCACTATTATTGTTACTTCACTTTAATGTTTTAGCGTCACTGTGCAGAATGATGTATGAGGTCATTGGGGATCAACCTGGTCCTCTTAATTGGCAGACAGGCGTAAATAATGCCACTCCATCCAAGCGCTCCGGGGCCGCTGACAGTGAGACAGCGAAGCCCAAAAGGAAGCGCAACCTGTGTAGACAAAGAAAACGCAAAGTAAGTTTAGTAAATGTGATGATTTATTTGTGAAATTCTACTACTGGTTGAAATATTTAATGAACACTTAATAAATGTAAAGTAATGTAATAGAGCCCTCTGACCTTTTGGTATTAGTAGTAAAAGCAGAGACACTTTTGTTTTATAGCTTTTTAAGGTTACAATGACAAATGATCCAAACAAAATATAATGCGTTTCAGGCAGTCAGAGAGGAGCTCACACAGCTCATGGCCAAAAGATAAAAATAAGAAAAAAAATTAAATGAAATAGAATACATAGAATGCAAATTCATATTTGTATTGTATTTAGAGTAGTAATGACGAGTACATATTTATATATTTTTTTCCATGTTTCAAAAGATATGTTCTCTAAACTCAAACTCCCATTTGTTTTTAATTTGCATAGTAACTTTACTGTCCATATCTTGACATAATTTTGCTACTGATTTACTATTAATAGGCCTTTTTCAGGGAAGACATTTGACTCGCCTCAGTAAAGCACAGGTGTAAATAATGAAATTAATGATGGCTGAATTCCATTTAACTGCTTAGATTTCAGGTTTCTAGTATTGTGCATGCTGGCTCACTCTCACTGGAACACTTGAATAGAACAGAGCCATCGTTAGTTAGGTAAAGTTGGAAAGATATTCACAACTTCCCGGATCAATAACTCATAAGCAAAACGTTAAAACACAAACAATGGCTCTTTCTAACCATAGTAAGGTAGACAACGAGCTACAATTTAATTTTCAACAAAACAAGCCGTCCGAGCTATATAACTATTCCAATAAAAATTCATCAAAATTATACAAAATCACATTATTCCAAAATAAGTGTTGTAGTTTAATCAGGAAGAGACCATTGATGTGTGAAGTGATTTTGGTGGCACTACATTTTATAACAGTGAAGTTATTGAATAATTTCCCAATGAAAAATTCACCAAAATTAGTCGAAATCACACTTTTTCCAAAATAAGTGTTGAAGTACAATCATGAGGAGATCATTGATGTGTGAAGTGATTTTGGTGGCACTACACTTTATAACAGTGAAGTTATTGAATATTTTTCCCAATAAAAATGTACCAAAATTATGTAAAAGTTAATTATGTAAAAGTTAATTTTTCCAAAATACATGTTGTAGTATAACCACGAGGAGACCATTGATGTGTGAAGACATTTTGGTGGCACTACACTTTATAACAGTGAAGTTATTAAATATCTTTCTAAAGAATAATTCACCAAAGCTATGCAAAAGTACATTTTTCCAAAAATAAGTGTTTTAGTATAACCAACAGGAGACCCCTGGTGGTTAAACTAAGTTCAATGGTACTACACGGCATAAGACTGAAATTATTGAAAAAAAAGCCTTGTTTTCAGCTTTGTGAAGATGCATTTTCCAGCTGATCCAAGAGGCTTTTTAAAGAGTTTATTTAGCCAAAGAAGGAGGATTTTCTCAACAAATAAAGGAACACTTCATCCTTCAGTTTATCACAAACATTCAACATCAACACAATCTGGAGACACCTGGTTTTCACCGGACAGGAAGGATGAAAAATTGTCATCTGAAAAGTAACTAAAACTGTAAAAAGAACAATATTTACCTCTGAAATGTAGCGTAGTAGAAGTATAAAGTTGCATAAAATGGAATTATTCAAGTAGTACAGGTACCTTGAATTTATACTTAAGTACAGTACTTGAGTAAATGTTTTTAGTTACATTAGATAATTTTGCATAATTTGGTTTGTCCGTTCTGGGCTACTGTAGGAACATGGCGGAGCAACATGGCGGACTCCGTGAAGAGGACCCGCTTCCTATGTAGATATATAAACGGATCATGATATGGTGACAAAAACACAATGATTCTTATTATCAGGTGATTATACACTAAAGAAAACATAATTATTGTATTCAATTTCTGCCAATAGATCCCCCTAATTGTTACACAACACAGGTCCTATAAAGCACTTGCAAGAAATCAGAGAAGAATAATACAACTTCTTAACCTCAGAGCTTAAAGTGCTGTATCATTTAAAAATGTAATCGCCTCAGTCAGGTGTTTATACTGCAGCTCTGAGCTACCACAAAGTTTACTGAAAACTGGTAGTGTGTACAGAGCTCTCCCTTTACATATAAAATGTTATTTGTTTTTTAAAAATACTTTAAAAAAAATAGGAATTAAACTTAAACTTCCCATATTTTTGTCTTGTGTCACAGAAAACCACAAATATCGACACAAATAAAGTTTATTTTGATCCAAAATATCATATAATTGAACCATTTCGTAACATACTGTACATACAATAATTGTTATAATCTGTACTTTGTATGCAGGTTGTGAGTAGTGAGATCTGTTCTGCACTTTAAAAACGTATTAGAATGATTAAAGGACATTAAATGTAGAAGAATTAGGGGTTAGAAACAGTGATATTTAGTTATTTGAAAACCCATCATAGCCAGATTTAAGAGCATGCACTGGCAGATTATACACACACCATCTAGTTACTAAAATAGTCGTGCAATCCAGGTTATAGACATGTACGTCAGAAAAACTAGAACAATTAAAAAGTAGAGGACAAAGAACGAAGAGTCGATGATTTCGGCCATTCTTCTGTAGTATCCAGTCTCTTTCTTGTCTTTGTCTTGTCTGTCGGCTTCCTGTCGAGCTGCTTTCACTTCCTCCAGGATTAGTTTCAGCAGGTCGCCGTCACTGGGCAGATCCAGAGGAAGCTCACTTTTCTCTGGAGTCTCTTCAGCTCCAGCAGCCTCTGTGTTGGAGAGGGGAAAGATAATTCAGCAGAATGAGCTGGTATGCTAAAGAGGAAAATACCAAGTTGTATCTGCTGCCCCCAAGTGGGCAAAAAAAACAAACAGTTATTGCAGGTTTAAAGGTGCAATGTGTAAGATCTATGAGGGGCGGAAGTAACAAAGATTAATTGACAAAAATGGAGGTGATGAAAATGGATGTGAAATGAAAAATGGAGTGATAAATTATCAAGTGATTTGATTCATTTAAAGCTGATTTGACTAAAACAGTCGTGATATGATGAAAACAGAGCCGTGTTTCATGACAAAGATCACATCTATGTATTGTGTTGCAGAGATATCGACTGAAATGAGCATGCTATAACCAGTTAGCCCCGGCCTGTCCTGTCTTGTAATACCACTTGTACCACGAGAGGCGATAGTCACTGATTAACCCTGTTTACACCCGGCATTAAAAACTGCGTCTGGTATCCAGATTTAACCTGATTACATCTAGTGTGTCCACACTGAGATCTGATTGCTCTTTCTGAAAGGGCTGAGAGGAAGGCTGCATTACGCATGGGTTGCTGCCGGGCATTGCTGGAGTGCGTAATGCGAGGATACATCAGCCTAAAAATGCCACCGTAAAGGGGGAGAGGGCCCGCAAACGTGACTTTGAGGTACCACTCGCATGCACAGAGGGATGAGGAGAAGATACGCTGAGAGCAGAGAGAGCGGTGGCTCTGATCTCTCTGGTCACGGCGGTTCAGTGACAGGAGGAGCGCTGCAGGTTGAACCCGCACACCCAGCCCACAAAGAGGCATCATTCAGAAACTCAGAAACGTGGTCCTCTTAAACTCGTAAAGTCAAACATTTCCAACTTAAGTTTGTTTCCATGAAAAAATGTGGTCTTAAATTTGGTCAACACAAACCCTAAATCTGATTAGATAGAAGTTGCTGGTTTCTTCCACTTGTTTCTATTTGAATGTAGTCAGTCAATCAGTCTGACAACAATATAATATATTATAACAGAGCATTTTTTATCTTTATTTGGCAGAAAACTTACCTTTGTGATAGTCCAGCTCAATTTCCACTTGGGCCTTATCAGGGCTTTGAGCCCTAAAATAAGAATAATCATCAAGGTCGAATAGGAAGCTCACCAGCATGGCCTCCAGGACGCTCACCCCCACCAGGGCGAAGATCCCAACACAGTAGGTGGCTAAAATAAAGGTGCAGAGACATTTCTGGTCAGAGTGATGTTGCTGACATCAGTAATGAGGATGATACGGAAGCCCTGAGAAGCCAGTGAGAAAAAAAAATTCTGGTGATGCATTTTCTAAGTCTGATCTAATTTGTTTTCTCTCCTGTGTTTGACTTAAGAACCTAAGAAGGCAGGTGAGTTTTTTTTTGTCAGGATAATTTTTCTGATGGTACGTGTCCAGGATCCATCCTTTCCACGCTTCCACTCATTGTCTCTGTAAGCAGCCGTGCATTGCATTCTTGTTGCGTAGCGTTGCGACTGTCTCGTTGGCCGCTCCTCATTTGCATAAAGTTGAGGTCTAGGCTACTTTATTCAAATCAGGGGCGTCCAGCACGACTCGATGCCACAGGAAACCCCCGAAAAACTTTTAAACTAACCGTTGTTGATCTAAAATAAAAAGCTGATTCAGCAACTGCATGGCTTATTTCTCGCCTCAAATGTTTTCAGAAAGACATTTCATTGAACTATTTTTGTAAAATAAGAGAAAAAAATTTCCAAACGGGCCGCCATGTTGGATGATTTGAAAGCCAGGAGCACCAGCCCATGAGGGAAAGCGTTTGCCCAATCAGTGGCAGCCCATCAAGCGTCCAATGCTAGGAAGCTGCACGACCCCTCGCTTCCAAAAACGCCGCCGTGGACACGTACCATAAGTGTTTGTTGTTGTAATA
Organism: Adelosebastes latens; assembly: GCA_916700685.1. Taxonomy (NCBI): domain Eukaryota; kingdom Metazoa; phylum Chordata; class Actinopteri; order Perciformes; family Sebastidae; genus Adelosebastes; species Adelosebastes latens. Next base: position 10,699 of record CAKAKR010062259.1, read on the forward strand.
CTGATTTTGGCCACAAGAGGCTGAAGTGCACCACTACTCCATGTTCTCAATAGGACTAAAAGCATTAATGTTTTCTTCCAGGTGAGTTTTAATGTACATAAATTGCTAACAAACAATATATGTATCTTGTGTTGAGATTGCATGGAGAAATTAAAACTCACCTGGAAGAAAACATGAATGCTTTTTGTCATATTTAGGAGTAGGAACATGAGGTAGTGGTGCACTTCAGCCTCTTGGGGCCAAAATTAGTATCACAACAACAAACAATTCCAACACAAAAAAAAAAAATCATCTGGCAAAACGTTTTTACTCACCTGATTTCACAGATGATTTTGTTTTTTAAAGAACTTAGAGAGATTATCTGGCAAAACATTTTTTTTTCACCTGTTTTTAAGTCATAAACAGGAGAGAAAACAATTCAGATCAGACTTAGAACATGAATCACTAGAATCTTTTTTGGCTGGACCACAGAGGGCCAGCCCTACAAACGCGACAGTGTTGGAGTTTTCTCATTGGCTGTTGCTCTTTCAAAATGAAAAGGCGGGGAACAGTCCTTTATGCAAATGAGCCCGTCCAGCACGACGCCTCCGGCTCACAAAACTTGGACCAAGCTGTGAAACTAGGCGATCTAGTTCTAAAATGAAATGAGATTCAGCAGTGGCATCGCCTATTTCTTGCTTAAAATGTTTTCAGAAGTAGATTTTGGTGGATTGTTTAGACAGAATAACAGAAAGTTTATGAGCAGGCCGCCATGTTGTTTCCTGTTTGAAACGGCAAGCAGAAAACCAGGGACCAATCAGTTGCATTCCACGAGAGGGTAAGTCGCTGCTTCAATGGCCAGTTGAGTGGAACAGCACGTCCCCCAGTGTCCTCGCCGGCCCTGATGGACATGTACTGCTGGATTTAACATTATAGACACGACCACTGACTGTTTGTGTAACAATTTAGCCACGAATTCACAGACCAAGTCTTTTTTCCCTCACTTGCTTCTCAGGGCTTCCGTAGCTGTTGAACACTCTATCAAAGTTAAACCTCTGGTCTGAGGTCTGCGTGGCAGCTCACCGATCATTGGCAGAGTTTCTTCAGTGGAGGGCAATATGTCCTTGAGGATCAGCAGTAGGACGGAGATGGACAGGAGTACAGTCACTTTGAAGCTCAGCTTTTCACCTCTGGCCTCATTGATGAAGAAGGAGGCCAAATCCAGGATCAGAAATAAGAACAGGGGCACGATTAAATTCACCACATAAAGCAACGGCCTCCTGCAGAGTGTGATCTGAAAAAAAAACATGTGATTTTATATTAATTAGAAATAAATACACACACTGTCAAATTTCATTACAAATATGTTTCTTACCTTGTATATAAGTAATAGAACATATGCTTCACCCCCTTTGGTGAGACGATAATCTAAAATTTCCATTTCGTTGAGATCCCATTCTCCCTGCGTGACCATGAACTGCTCAGAGTAATTGTAAAGGTTTGTGTCATTGAAGAATGTTCCTAGTGTTATAGTGCCAGCTGTGTGGAGGAAAAATAAATTAAATGATTACATCAAATATGTTCTGAAGCAGTAAAAAACGAGATGAACCTGCAGTAAATCTGGTGTACTTTACCGTCTAAGGTCGTGGATGAAAATGTGATACTACATCTTTGGGTATCAAAAGGGAACAGGGCGAGATTCAGTCGACAGGTGGAGGTGAGCCGCTGACGTCCGTATGCCACCACCACACCGCTGGCAGACAAACTGACGGTGGGACTGTTATAAATGGTCCCAATATCAGACACACTGAAAAAGAGGCAAGAGGACATTCTGCTTTAATGTCTTCATAAAAAAAACTGGTCGAAACACAGAGGTTTTATTAATATAGAGATCTAAACAAATCACATTAGAATTTTATAAACACAATTTAATAATGGAAAAAGGCCACTTCAAAAATAAGCAATGAATACAATGTGTTTTTGCTAGTAATTATTAAAAAAAAAGTGATAATTCGTTCGGTAAGATTTTTTGAAATAAAATATAATATTTATTATTCTATATTTATAAAAAATTTATTTTATAATATTTAGGCCTTTCAAGATAAAAAGAGATCTTGAAAAACCGTTTTGAGCTATATTTCACTATATTCCACTAGTATTAGGAAGTGTTGTGTGTCATGATAGTGCTCAAATTAGTATTTTTTCACTTAAGATATTCAAGCAGGGCAGGCTTAAGGCATAGGCCATATAGGCAGGCGCCTAGGGCGCCACCTTCTGGGGGGTCGCCCTCTAAATAATAATAATAATAATTTTTTTTAAATGCTGGTGGGCGCCCTTCCTCGTTTTCTGCATTGAGGAGAATAAATAAAGAAAGAAAGAAATACACTTTTCACCTCTGTAACTCTCTTTCTCACACTTTTTCATTTGCCCGACCACACTAATTTGTTAACAAAAGTGTAAATTGTAGTGAAACTGACAAAACACTTTAAAGTCAACAATATCAAGGACCAATTGTTTATTTATATTATAATAAATACAGTTATTTATGAAAATTAAAATCTAAATTTTTGTCTTAATACCATTGTGATGTCTGTTGTGTGTTGCGGTTTACGGGGCTAGGGTTAGGGTTCTGGGGGTTGAATCATAACCCTAGAGCAACGCCACCGCCTGGGGGGGTTGGGGGGGGGCTCCCAATCCAAATTTTCCATAGGGCACCAAAAGGGCTAGAGCCGGCCCTGTATTCAAGAAGCATTGTCTAAAAACAAGTCCCTATATCTCACATGTTACTTGTTAGGTGATTGTGTCTCATATTAAACATGTAAACATGTTTGTTTACATGAAAACGGTTTACATTTTCTTAAACCTGCAGTAGGCAGAATGCTTTTGGCATTATTGGGGAAAAATTTCATAATAACCTTTCAGCATATTGTAATTCAAGTGTTCTGAGAAAAAACTAGACTTCTGCACCTCCTCATGGCTCTGTTTTCAGGCTTTAAATGATCTAGCCCATGACGGGAGACTTTGGCCAATCACAGGTCAATTCAGAGAGAGAGAGAGCGTTCCCATTGGCTGTTCATTCAACGGGGGCAGCTGTCAATGACTCGCAAACTCCGACCAAATGGTCAAACTAGGCAGCGCTGATCAAATATGAATCAATATTCTGTTACTATAATGCCTATTTCTCTCTTCAAATGTTTTCAGAAACATCTTGTAGTGTACTGTTTAGCTGTAAAACTTAGTTACTTAGTTAGATTCAGGAAAAAACAACATAGTTAGGCATAAAACTACTATGTTTGTGAAAATGACACTGAACGTTGTGAACACGGGACACAAACGAACAGCTAATTGTAACGTGACGCATGGCACACAAACAGCGGCCTCCTGGATGAAAGCCTTGTGTTTGTTGGACCCATCCATCTTCCCTCCCGCTCCCCCTTTGTGTGTCTTTTTGCTCTTAAAGCTACGTCACCCCACTCCCGGCACACTTTCCCTGAGCGTTTATATTGACGTGGATGGGTTTACATTGTAGTTAATGGAACACCCGGTGCATCTCATACCGACGCTGAAGGGTGGCTTGTCGAACGCCGTCAGCTGTGACAAAGCGTTGGTATTTGACGCCCCGGGAATGAGAACGGGCTGAAACTGCAGTTATGTAATGAATAGTAGTACGTACTCCTCTTGGATGTATATATATGGGATCCACAGCCTCGATTGTGGAATGTTCAGCACTTCAATCCCACAAAAGTCTGATGAATTCCAGGTTAGAAATTCATTCATCCAACGCTTGGGAAATAAAAAAAACATTTAATGACACAGTTTGATGAGATTGAAAGAGTCATGAGAGTAAACTCAAAGCCAAACGATGTTGCTCAAGCTGATATATATATATGTATATGGTGATATCTGGTGATAACAGATCACTGATGTTTGAAAATGTACCTGAACTCAACATGATTCTGTCTATCCTTAATGTGTCGGTCCAGTCTTACCGTTTGGAACATGATGTGACTCGTGACAACTTGAGACTTCTCATCCTGCAGACAAACAGCAGCACTGTGGTTACTATTCACTGGTATTTACAACAAAAAATAGCTTTTTTACTTGACAGGATTGATTCACCCAAATCACATATTTTAAATCTATCCATGCAGACAGTTTGGGGTTAATTTTCCCAGGTTTTGAGATATCTGCCTCTGTTCTGGATAGCATAATCTTAAATGACCACATAACAGCCATCTCTTCAATCACCACTTTCAGCTACTGCCCTCAGAGCCGAGGTACAGAGTCCCCTGTGCAAAGACAAACATCTATAACAAATGTTTGTCCCTGTTCCTTACTTAATCAGTAAGGAAAGCTACTTTTTGAAGCCCGCCTGCTACCTCAGCACACAGCATTTTATATCTATTAATTTAACCTCGATTCAGTCCTCACCATCAAGTACCTGCAGTTCCTTTAATGTAGCTTCTATTGGTGTATTGTGTTTTTATGTAAATGTGTTTTAATGCATTTTAATGTGTCCTGTCTGGATGTAATATGTTGCCTTTTTAATAGACAATAAATTATTTTCTTGAATTATCTTCTTGAAGCATTACCAGCTAAAAATAGTAAAAGTAGTCATTATGCAGAATGGATCCTTTTCAGTGTTAAATTACAGAGATTATTCTTTCGTCTTGTTGCACAAGATAGAAAATAAATACATTTTCTAGACTTCCGGAGGTCTCAGTGGATTTTTTTTATATTTATTTATTTTAGTGTAGCTGACTGAGGTGCTGATTTGATCTGTTTTATAAACTGTTGCATAGTTCATAGAACTTTTTTCCCCTAAGGGTATTTTCGCTTTTTTTTCTTGTTGCTGATGTTTTCTAATCATAATGAACGAAAAGCAGCTGCATGAGATCACATCTTTGACTACTTCTACTACTACTATCTTTATTTTATTTTTTCAGTTTTATGAAATGTAATTAAATACCTTTTTTGGAGCAGGTTTATACTGTGAACATATCTGGAATAAAACTAGTTTGAAGAAAAAGTCATTACTTGGACCCATGCAAAAACAAAACAGCAGCGACTTTACAAGTGGTACAACAATGATAAGAACAGAATACCACAGAACAAATACCCAAGAAAACAAGGTGATGTACAGAGCTTGACATGATACTGTACATAACAAACCAAACAAACATCACAAAACCTCCCAGAAAATATTAAATAATTCATAATAATTCTAGTAATAACATCTTAAATAAGAAAATAAAATAAAAATAACAACAATAATAATAATGTTCGAAAAATATTATCATTATTATTATTATTATAATTATATAGATTTAAAATATGTGTGATTTGAGTGAATCGTTCATTACATATCTGCTTAAGCAGCTGTGAGATTGTAGTATGGTTTGTTTTCGCCCACATACAAACATTTTTTTATGTCTGTTTTTTTAATTATAATTTTGTTTTATTATTATTATTATTATTATTATTATTATTATTATTATTACTTTACTATTATTTTAATATGGGGATTCTTATTATACTTTTTTTTTTTTGTCTGTTTGTTTCCTTAACAAAAAAAGATGGAAAAAATGTTTTCCTGTACTTTTGTATACAAAATGTTTTTTTAAATGTGAAAACTAACAAACAAAGTGGGGAAAAAATAATTGATAGACAGTCCTAATTTAAAATCAAAGTAACTAATAACTAGCTGTCAAACAAATTTAGAAATGTAATAATAAGCCTAAAAATATTACTGAAATACTCAGCACTTCCCTCCACTGTATTAACCCAAAACCATCTGTATTGATTGATACCACAATGGTTCAAAAAATATTTTTTGTGTTTTGGTTGAACAGACCCTTTAAAAAACAGAAACATGCATGAAAGCGATGCACTCTGAAGGCTCAGTTCATACACAATAAAGAATTATAAAGATTATAAAGACACCCACCACTTGTAAAATGCCATACAACACCATGTCCAGCTGAACGAGGGTGGTTGTGGTCCAGTTTTTCACGGGTCGCATGATTGATAGAACATTATTCGTTTTCGTCAGGTTCAAGTGTGTCAGAAGACCAACGTAGGAGCAGTCTGAGGTCTGACTGCTGGAAACACCTGCAGGGAACGAGACACAAAACCTTTACAGGCAAGCAATACATCTTAATTCTACGCTTAAAAAAACATTTTTTTAAGTTGAAGTTAATCACTTACCAATTAAAGCAAGTAAAGCTAGAGTCCTCAGAGCAGACATGGCTGTTTGCCTTCATCTCAATCTGAGCAAACGCTTTTAAGCTGCAAAGCTGTGTTTAAACAGCAGAACAATACAACAGTTGAGTGCAGAAGAGACATCAATAGATCTAATTAATCGCATTGTCAAAGTAAGAAAGCTTCTCTTTGCTTCTGCGGTCTGTTAAGGGACAAAACACAAATCACCTGCAGTGCATCTCTATTGTTGACATGCAGCTGAAGCAAAGAGTCAACATGAGGAGATCTCAGTGACATCAGGTGGGAGTGGGAATGGGTTTCAGTGTGCACATCGATGCTTATAACACCTGCGGTCCAGAAAAACAAAACAGGCATGTGACTAGAAATGATTCCAGGTTTTTAATTAGAAAATATAAAAAATAACCTGCATACAGAAAGAAGTGATCACCCTTATCCTGTTTGTATCTTACACAACAATCCAAACTTTAAAGACAAAATTTAGTTTTCTTTACAGAAATTAATGACATGCTGAGATATAAACCAACTGTATATTTTTTAAAGTTGTCTTATACCATTTAAAATAAAGACAGCCTCACAACCTCTCGTGAAGTTTTGGCGACCCCGAGTGGGGGTCAGGAACCAGTGCAATAGATAAATTATAACTGCGCATGAAGACACAGTAACTTCAGAATACAAACAGTTCATTCTTTCATAACATTTTACCCCCTAAAAAGCAGAAAAATGTCTTTTGTTTTCCTCAGGTTTTGAACCTGTCCCCAGAAATGTCCCTGAATGTGATTTAATGTTACACATTTTAGTTTTATTATAGTGCGCTCAACTCCCAACATTGTCCTCCCATCTTACGGTCGATGCTTTAAATGTGTGTGGATGTAAATGAATCCGGGAGTCTTTAAATGAAAAAATACAGTACCACTAAAAATGACACTGTATTTTTTTTGCTCTAAATTACCTCCTTTCTCTAATGCACACAGAAACATCTAACAACAACAACAACAACTATCCTCAAATGGCACCACTCTAGAGGCAGCCTGTTTGTGGTTATTGTTAGTGTATTTTCTTGTTTATCGGTGTTGTTGCAACAATTTATTCCAATTATGAATAAAGTACTCGATCTATCTTGTTGTTGCTGCAGAAAATAAACAGTAACAAGTCTGGTCAGATTAATAGTTTGTCTCTCTGAAGGTCTGTTAGTCCAAGAAATGAATAGGGAATATATATTTTCTTTCTGACAGCACTAAAGCCTGAAAACTGATAAAGAAACTATGTGTAGAACTAAAAAATGCTAAGATGTCGTATCAAAAAGGACAAAGTGGCAGATTGAAACTTTGGCACTAAAATCACTGTCCCATTGTAAATCACTGGTTGTAAATCAACAATTGGTTATATTTTTTATTTTTGTATGTCCAGCCAACCCAACTGATGAATTTAAAAGTCCTGGTTACGTGTTGGTGTATGTTTTACAGTGACGTTAAAGAGCAGTGAGGTCTCAGGGGAACACATCAGTGGGCAGCTGGAAGTCCTTGAAGGTGTAGAAGGAGATGTCTCCGTGGTCCACCACAGCAAAGACCACCGGGATGTCTCCACTCTGGAAGGCCAGCAGCTTGATGCCTCGCAGGTCCGGCACGGGGGCATCGAAACTGAGACATAACAGGGAGAGAATCAAATTACACATTATCCAAATTCAAGCCACAATCTGTAACAAATAGAGAAGTCCCGTCCCTTCCGGTGGACCACCATGGGACCTTATTTAAAAAAAAATATGAACAGTAGTAAACGCGAGAGACAAATATTTTTTTGATCCCGTTTTAATTGTGCCATGAATCACACATATGATGTTTGTCAATTTAAAACATCATTTTGCAAGTCAAGAAAGTCGCAGATTGTCGTAGAATCATTTAATTTTATGTGATGTGTAAGGCATGGATGTATAAAGAGAACTGGATACAGCGTTGGAGGCGGAGAGTTGCTCAGTGGTGCATGAAGCCAAAATGGCCAAATCATCCGGCGATCTTCCGCATCCACTGGGTTCATAGAGCAGGCGCAGTACCGTTTCCTTAAACCCAACCCTATCTTTCCTGATGTGTTTTATCCAGCGACTCCTGGTCTTTTTATCAGCCAGGAAGAGAAAGAACTCAATAAGAACTTAGACTCGTTGCTGGTGTGAGCCAATCCCAGTAGGAAACACACAGGCAATGTAGCTTCAGAGAGAGGGACGTCACTACGACACTTTTAGGTGTGTCGTCTTTCTAATTACGTATTTTTACAGTCTGAAACTTCAACCGTTTTACAACAAACTGAGACTTTATTGATCTGCAAAATTATCTTTTAAATTAACAATCATCAAATGTGTGATTCATGGTGCAATTCAAACGGGATCAAAAAATGATTTTTCTCTCGCCGTTGACTACCGTTCATATTTTTTCCGAAATAAGGTCTCATGGTGGTCCACCAGAAAGGGTGGGACTTCACCTCTCTCCAGAGTGCTCCAGGGATGACGTATATTTGTAGGCCAACCAGGAAGTCAGCATCGCCCTGGTTCCATCGACAAAAAGCCAATGGGATTTTTCCATTGGGTTTTGGATTATTGCAGAAAAATAACCTCTGTGGCAAAAACACGTTTATGATACCAACCTGTTTTGTTCAGCAAGATAATCTTCACAAATGAAAAACACTTTTATGAATTTTGAAGTGTAAATGTAATCGCCAGAAGTAAAAAGCTAACGTTAGGCTATAAACAAACTACCTAACTAACCTTTTTTAAGACACGTAAAAGGTTCAAAACTCACCAGTGGGATATTTACTGATGTATGATGATCGTAGAGCAAGATGTTAAAATCTCTTCGGCTTGTGTTAACCACAGGACTTATTTCAGGCATCTAACTAAAAACCCAATCAAAAAACCCATTGACTTCCAGACGATGGAACCAGAAGTGCTAAAATGCTAACTCATTTCCGTGTTTTAGGACTCATTCAAATCAATCAACAGAAAATTAAAAAAACTAGTTGTTTCCAGGTTGCAGCTTCTCAAATGTGCTGCTTTTTACTGTTTTACATCATTGTGAATTTTTTTTTTTGCCGTTGGTCAGACAAAACAAGCAATCTGAAAGACGTCACATTTCATTCTGGGAAGTTGTGATGAGCATTTCTGACATTTTACAGACCAAATGATTAATCAAAAATTTAAAAAGAAAGATGGCCATTCATCTTCAACCACTGTGATATTTATTTAATTTGAGTCTGTTGTTTCCTGTAAGCCAATCTTGAGTAAACACACCCGCAGGCAGTTTGTGAGTAATTGCTTACCTGCACACACACATCCGGGAGTAAGGTTTCCCCGGGTTGCTCTTCTTGAAGTCAGCCACCGTATCCGGTTGGTAAATATTGAAACACATCCTCGACTCATCAGAGCCTTTTAACCTGAGCGGACAAAGCATAAGGTTGTCCCCTGAATGACGCACTCTTCATCACAGTACAATACATCAACCTCACTGTGCAACGAGACAGGTGACAAACACCAGAGCAGCAGCATCTCGCTCCTTTGTCTCAGACTCTTTGTGTGTTTGTAAATCAAAGATCATACATTTCGATAGCAGCAACACGAGCTCAGTCCACATAAACTCTTTTTCTTTCACAGGCAACTCGGAGTTGATGTTTTCTGATCACAATGATCAATGAGGTCGGAGCCAGTCTGGGCTACATGTTTACATGCAGCATGTAAGTCATTAGTTGCCTCTTGCTCTCAGACCTCATTGGATTCAATGACTTACTTAATCAGGGTTTCTGCAGTGTTGACCAAATTAAATTTAAACCCTTTTTAACACCACATAAAAGGCAATTTAATACCTTTTTTTTACTGTCATACTGGTCAAAGAATGACGGAAAACCAGTAGAGACAATAAGACCTACACTTATTTATTAAAGAGATATTAAAGGGATAGTTTGGATGTTTTGAAGTGGGGTTGTATGAGGTACTTATCCATAGTCAGTGTATTTCCTACAGTAGATGGCGGTCGGCATGCCCCCAATTTGTAGAAACAGACAGGAGTACCAGCACAGGAGCAAAGCAATGTACTGCGGTGGACGGGGGCAGCAGAAAAACGTATAGGACACCACTTTCTGAGGCGGAACTGAAGTCGTTATCTATGCTCTCTTCAAAGCCACCAGACTCATTTGACAAAAACAGTAATTTTACCTCGCAGAACACGAGAGTTGCAAGTCTACCGCTGCCTCGATCAGTAAGTTAGTTTGTGTTTTTATGTGTCTTTGGTGTTTTAAAGGGTTAGTTTGGATTCACGGATTGATAAGAGTATTGAATACTTGACAAATCTCCCTTTACAGTACATTTTGAACTGATGAAAAATGTGCGACTAATCATGAATTTATCGCAATGAACTATGGACAATCGTGATTAATCACAATTAAATATTTTAATCGATTGACAGCCCTAATTACTACTAATCCGATACAAGCTGGATTTAGCGCTGTGACGCCATCGGCACAGGTTGCTGATGTAGGCTACTTTTTAATGTGACATAATGACAAATGCTGGTTCAGTCGGTTTGCATAAAATCTAACCGGTTTAAGCTCATACAGCTGATTGACAAAACCGGAAATCAACTGTAATAACAGTGTAATAACAGGAAATATAAACAAATGATACCTGGACGCTCCCTCGAGTAAATGTGTAGATTGAGTCACACTGATTTTATCCAGCAGCTCCCCTGGAATAAAAAACAAATAGCACTGACTTAAATCCAACACAATTTATCGATGTAGATTAAAATCCATAAACTATATATACTGTATATAATCTCACCAGTGGGGATTGGTTGTCTCGGGTCATGTAAAGGAGTGATTTCCCTGTTCCACAGGTGAGCTGGTCGGCCTTTACGCTTCGACTGCCGCCTTGCCAGGAGCTTCCGATACTCTGCCCAATTTCTGCACCGCCGAACCTTGAAGGAACTCACAATGTGATAATGTGTCCCTTTTATACTTGAAAATAAACATCAGATTGATTTCCCAGATCATATTTCCAACAACACAACATATGCTACAAACCTCTCTGTCCTTGTTGACGTCCCACCGGCGCTTTCGCTTGTCGTCTTCCCTCTTCTGCTCCTTTGAGGACATCTTCACCTCCCTCACGTTTATTCTCTGCCTCCAGGGGGCAACGTCACAGACTCCCACAGCAAAAGACCCTGGGAGCAGAGAGGGGTCTGGAGAGGCCAGGCAGCTGGAGAGGCGCTCCCTGGAGCCCAGGTCAGGGAAAGGGATGGAGCTGAAGTCCCAGCGTGAGGTACCAGAGGCGGGCTGGTGATCTGGTCGGTCCCCGAGAACATCCGTCATCCACCAGGTCCTGCCCTTCCCTTCCTCTGCTGAACTTGCAGTGGGAGTCTGGGTCCCTGAAGTCTCTGGAGACATCACCAGGTGTGACTCAGCAAGTTTTTTATCCTCCTCACCTTCATGGCTGCATACATCCTCCTCCATTCTGTCAGTTGTGGATTCTTCTTGTGCTTCAGTGTGACTACAGCAAGAGCAAACATTGTGTGATGGATGGGAAAAAACTGTTTTTCTTTGGATATTTTTTTAATAGGACCCAAAGCAGCAAGAGAAAACCTGGTGGCCTTAGCAAACAGATTTAAACACACATCACTAACTTGGGAGTGATTTTAGACTCTGATTTAAACTGGAATTCTTATTTTGACAAGGTCATTAAAACATAATCTTTTCCTCCTAGAAATATTGCCTTTTATTAACTCAGAAAGGTGCTGAAATGCTCATTCACTCGTCGTTTAGACTATTGTAATTCCCTCTTTACTGGATTACCTAAAACGTGCCTGTCTTTACCTAGATGTTGTGGGGGGGGTGGGAGTGGGGCTTGCGCTGCGCTTCCTCTTCAGTTGTTTTACCGCTCTGTCACGTGACTGCGGCAGGTTCAGCTGCCTCGCATAGGACGATGGCTCCGAACTGTAAGAAGCCAAACACACACATATATTATGCTGATGTCGAATCCTGGACATTCACAGCAAACAAAATACTAAATACTAGTATACTATACTAGTCACTAAAGATCCAGTTGGACAGGATTTCTCCACGCTACGTAATGAAGCGCATGTCTAAAAAGAGGCTTTAAATGTGGGTATAGATAATGGACTGAGCCATTTCTGTCTGCACCAAAGTGGTAGACCAACCGACTTATTATCCTATGTCTCAAAGCCCGACTTAATTTCTAATCCAGTCTGAATAAGGCGTTAAGATTACCTGGGATCAAACCTGTGCACCACATAGCCAAGCCTCTTCAAATGCCCAAACACCTTTGTGATGAAAAAGAGTCGTTAGACCAGTTGAGCAGTGCTGTCCTCCTTCAGAATATCTGTTAGGACATTAACTTGTACCTGATATTGCTGGAGGCTCACTGTGCTCGAGGACAGAAACTTCTCGTACCCGTCCTGGATGGACAGCGGCAGGTCCTGGTAGAACACCTGCACGTTTCCCTGTCCACACAGCCACTCAGACGTCATCAATCAGTATTTTACAGATCACAAGTGCTATATAAATATTACTAAATAACACAGAAAACTATGTGTAAACCACTCACACACTCCATCAGGTAGAGAGCCTCTTCAGGGAGGAGAACCTGCTTGCCGTTGGCAGAAAAGCCCATCGTCTGCCAAAACTTTCCCTATGTAAAAACAAAAACAAGTGTTTTAAGACCAGTGTCAGAAATTAAGGGGAGCATAGGGCAAAAATGTCCCAAGAAATCTCAGAATGGCCCTAAAAACTGTGGTTGAGGGGTAAAAACTGCACCAAAGATTTCAGACAAAAAACATATATTTACCAGTTTAGGCCAATATCACAATCCTACATTAAGCAATAATTTTATTGTCATCTAATTACCATTTCTGCCTCTAACACAAGACAGAACATTAATTGATTGTACATTTTTTTAACTGTGATTTATCTGGTTTATTAATTTATTTTATTCTATTTTTATTAAGACTGTGAATCGATTAATTATGTATTTCAACATTTAGCTATCATACTTTGTTGTTTTTATTAGATATTTTGTTTGCAAGCATTGTTTTATCGACAAGGGCTGTTAAAGTTAACACAATAATAACGCATTAACGCAAATTTGTGTTAATGCCAATAATCAATTTCAAAGCTAAAGTGAAGATTCTAGCATCACATGAAACTAGAAAACCTAAGGAATCCATTGGTACCAATCATGTCATACTAGCTTATCGCGAAGGAGGCAAAGTAACACTCCAAAGTTAGGCTAAATTTTGGCAAGGAAAAACTAGCATGGACATTTTCAAAGGGGTCACTTGACCTCTGACCTCAAGATATGTGAATGATAATGGGTTCTATGGGTACCCACGAGTCTCCCCTTTACATACATGCCCACTTTATGATAATCACATGCAGTTTGGGGCAAGTCATAGTCAAGTCAGCACACTGACACACTGACAGCTGTTGTTGCCTGTTAGGCTTGAGTTTGCCATGTTATGATTTGAGCGTATTTTTTATACTAAATGCAGTACCTGTGAGGGTTTCTGGACAATATTTGTAATTGTTTTGTGTTGTTAATTGATTTCCAATAATAAATATATACATACATATGTATAAAGCAGCATATTTGCCCACTCTGATGTTGATAAGAGTATTAAATACCTGACAAAACTCCCTTTAAGGTACATTTTGAACAGAAAAAAATATGCAAATAATTGGCAATTAATCACGATAAAATATTTTAATCGATTGACAGCCCTAATCTCGACACCACTGTAAAAGAAGATACCTCCTCAATGGTGTTTCAAGGTTAAATAAATATATTAAGAGTGAAATAAAAGCCTAAATAGTTAGAACTGTCTCCTGCTTTCTCTCACATATACAGATGATTGCAATGCACACACTTCTCTCTGGAACAGAAATAACGTGCTTTTTATTTACTCATGTTGACACAAGGTGTCTGTATGCATTTTAATCTGGGCTCATTTCACATTAAAAACAGTAGAGCTGCAACGCAACTAGTCGACTAATCAATTAGTCGATCGACAGAAAATTAATTGCCAACTATTTTGATAATCGATTAATTGTTGGAGTATTTTTCGTGCAAAAATAGCATAAAATGCTGTTTTCAGCCTCAAATATGGATATTTCCTGCTTTCTTCTTTTTTTCATATCATATTAAACTGAATGTCTTTGGGTTTTGGACAAAACAAGACATTTAAAGACATCACCTTGGACTTTGACAAACTGGGATGGACAATTTTCTCTATTTTCTGACACCAAACGATTCCAGAAAATAATTGGTAGATTAGTCGATAATGAAAATAATCATTAGTTGAAGCCTTAAAAACAGCAACTTTATGCACTAATAGTGCCCCCAAATTTTGTAAATGCCCCAATTTTTTAAAACAGTGGGGGCAAACGTTGCCCCCCCAAATATTTTTTTAATTTCCTTCACAATTATTATACTGTGTAAGACACAGTATAATAATTTAACTAATGATAGAGGAGGAAGTGCAGAAGAAATCAGCTCATCCCAGGCTGGGTGTATTGTTTGTTTAGTGATACAGTACTCACAGCTGGAGACTGAAGCTCCACGATCCGCTCGCTTGGAATCCATGTGGCCTTCACGAGGTTTCCTCTACAGTAAAATAAAAACAGGCAGTATATATATCTCATATCGGTGCAGCACAATCTCAACACATATACTTTACTTTATTGGCAAAGCATATAATAAAATACAACACAAGTTAATTGAGTTTTTCTGGCCACCAGGGTGCAGAAAACAGACACACAGTCCTGATATATTATCGTCTTATAAAGTTTGCTTTAGGGGGAGCTTAGCTTTTAGCTCCTTCCTGACAAGCGAACATGAATTGATTCCTTAGCTTTTCTAGTTTCATATGATAATTCACTCTAGCTCTAAAATTGAACCTGCTACAGCCTCTGAAAGGTAGTAAAGTTGGTCTCGGGTCTCAAAGGGTTGACTTTGTCTGTCTGCTGTTTGATTGAGAGATTGTGTGCCCTGAAAGCAGTTGTCTGCTGCTGCTGGAAACAGGGTTGATGAGAGCGCCGAGACTGAACCTCAATGTGCCGAAAATCCAAATCTAGGAACTAAAAAAAGGCAAAAACAAGCTCTGTAGAGCTGCACAGTTGATGATAATTCTCTATTGACTCTCACCTCATCACTACAAGCAACTCCTTTGACATTACATGCACTCTTTTTACTGATTGTTAATATAAAAATACTGATTGATTATTAATTAAAGATGCCCTACTCTTCAGCATCTACTTTGCATTTATTTTACTGGATTAAAAATCTGGCAGCGGAAGCCAGAATCTCAGATGGCAGAATATCCTTGGATTCATCACTAAGGATCGATTTGAAGAGAGGAGCGGATGGATCATACATCAATAATTATCATTGGGGATATACGTATGTGTGGATGGATGCTACGCCTGCTCACAGTTTCTCCACTCTCTCCTCTGATACGAGGCTCCAGTGCTCATTCAGACTCTGCTCAAGCCGCTGTCTTTGCTCGTCTGAGTCATTGGGAAAGAAGTCCTTCTGTCCTCTGACGGGGATCTTGTGACTCCTGGACCGGGCTGCAAACAGCTCAGAGGGACTGGAATTTAAAGAAAGAAAACAACGTTCAGCTTCAGACATCTGATGCTTTTATCACTAAAGGCAAGACATATAAATATATAAACTCAAAGGTCTGGATACAGCATGGTATTGGTACTTTTAGCTGCTCAAGTAAATAATCTGAATACTCCACCACTGTTTTTAAATGAATATAACATGTCTGGGCGAGGTCTCGTGGCAGTGAGTCACAAACATATGACTCATGATGACACTGGAAATACACAATACTGTAATTATATGCAGCTGTACTTCATAAGTAATATAAAACAGAGTTGTCCTGGCAGTAGAGCATGCAACAAACCATGTGAATGCTATTTCCTGTATTTATAATCTGGCAATTAACACATATTAGGATGAAATTGGTTGTTGTGGTTCCCATAAGAATTATACATTTTATGCACATAATGCTGTATGCACTAACTCTACTTAAAAGCACATGTAAGTCCCTTGATAGTCTTTTTTATGACAGATAATTACATATTTTGCATCTCCAATAAAAAGAGATATTTGCTTCTTATTGAATGATGTTCTCTGCTTGTGTCCTTTTTAATAGATTAAACAATTCAAAGTCTGTGCTCTCCTTGAATCCCTTGTCTTTGTGTTTACAAGCTTTAAGTTTCAATTTCACTTTGAAACATAGTTATTTTAAGCCAAAACACAATGTTTTTCTCTAAAACTAAGTAAGTGTTTTTGTTGCTTAAACCTAATGAAGCCTTTTTGTTTGTGTTAAAAACGTAACATTTCATTCACTTATAAAACGTGTTGCTTTAAAGTTTTGTTTTCACTTACAACGTAGTAGGCGTAGTAGGCCCCTAATGACCCACATCTATGGTGCTTATAATGCCTGATAACGCTCTTTTAATGGCGTGATAACAGTTGAATCGGGATGTTCAATTTGATCATAAATGTAGTTATAGAGATATTATGGTTAGTTGTGTCTTTCTAGACAAACAGCTACCGTCGTGAGTCACAAACATATGACTCATGATGTCACTGGAAATACACAATACTGTAATTATATGCAGCTGTACTTCATAAGTAATATAACACAGAGTTGTCCTGGCAGGAGAGCATGCAACAAACCATGTGAATGCTATTTCCTGTATTTATAATCTGGCAATTAACACATATTAGGATGAAATTGGTTGTTGTGGTTCCCATAAGAATGTACAAGTGCAGCTGAAAACCACTAGTGGATTGATAGGAAATTAATTGGCAACTATATTGATGGTCTTAATAGTGTTTTTTTATGCAGAAATGACAAACATTTCATTCAGGCTCCAGCTTCTCAAACGTGAGGACTTCATTTAAATATCTTTAATATCTTTTAAATTATGTTGAGGTTTGGACTGTTGGCTGGAGACAAAACAAACATTGTGAGGGTGTCACTTTGGGCTCTAACTGACTAAATAATGTTAACATTAAAAATACAGGAAGTTAGCTACTTGTAACAGTATGTATAGTGTGGTATTAGTACTTTTACTTAAGTAAAGGAGCTGAATACTTCCTCCACCACTGAGAATAACCATAATGATTCATAAAACACATGAAGGTAATGTTGTGTCCCACCATGTGACAGGACAACTGTCAAAGCAGAAAGTACATGACAAAAAAAAACACTGACGGAGAATATATATATATATAATGTATTGCCCCCCCCTGTTGATAGATTTACTAGTATTTCTCATAAAAGACAACTACACACCTTAATATCTCACTGTAGAACTTCAGCTGGCTGTCTGTCTTGTTGTGGTCCGCCATGTTTCAGCTGCTGTTGCTGTTGGTTGCAGCCTGCAGCTCCACGCTGCTGCAGGTCTCCTCTGGGTCCTAACGCTCGTCAGATTCAGTGATTGAGAGTAGTTATAAACATTAGCAGCAGGGGGCAGTAAATCACAAAGAGCTGTTTACATTTTTGACATTGTTTTCACGAATAATTAGAATTAAACCACTATATATCTTCACTTAAAGCTGAAGTAGGCGAGATTAGAGCAAATATGATTTTAAAAAAGTTATATTTATAAAACGGTTGCTATATCGTGACAGTGCTTCACAGACAGACTCAGGAAATCCTTTGTCCCCTGAGCCATCAATCAGAATCAGAATCAGAATCAGAATCGTGTTTATTGCCAGGTGTAAGAGGTATACACTAGGAATTTGCTTTGGTTTTGTTGGTGCAAGTAAGCAGTATAATAGCAAAAGAATAGATAAAAAGGTTAGAATAAAATAAGAATAAAAAAATTGAAATTCTACCAATATACAATATACAAAATAAGCTATAAACAAAAATAAACATGATATAAACAGATAGTGCAAATATTGCCAGTGTGCCAACAATCAGGTACCAGAGAGAGAAAGAGTAAACTGTACACCTCTCTAGGGAGGGGGGGGGGGGACAAAGGGGGACGGTCTGCAGGACAGATAATAATGGACACAGTGCACTTTCATAGACTAAGCTACTGGAGTTACCCTGCACTATATTCATTTTTAACAGTCTCTTCTGCACTATATTCACTTTTTTAATAGTCGTGTATCACAGCTGTTACCCTGCACTATATTCAGTTTTAACAGTTTTCTTCATCTCCTATATCTGGTATATGTTTTTGTACTTTATAGTTTGCACTACCAACTTTTTTACTGCCTTTTCACTAACATGTTTTGCACTATGGAACTGTGATGCTGGAAACTTGAATTTCCCTCGGGATCAATAAAGTTACTATTTATCTATCGATCTATCTATCTATCTATCTATCTATCTATCTAGTACATGAAACAGGTAACCTGAAAAAAATGATGTGCCTCTGTGTCCTCCGGTGCTCCTAACAGCATCTGCAAGATTTCACAGACTGGAGGAAAACAAGCAGCAAGAGCAGATCTGAAGCCTGCCATCTATGAGAGCCGGCTGTCAATCACCCGCGAACGCCGACCAAACGGTCAAACTAGGCAGCATTGATCAAATATGAATCAATATTATGTTACGTTAATGCCTATTTCTCACCTCAAATGTTTTCAGAATCATCTTGTAGTGCACGGTTTAGCTGTAAAATGAGAAAGTTTGTGACGCGGCCGCCATTGTAAAATCTGTTGAAGGAACGCCAAATACCGGTCACATGACCGGAGCACAGCCAATGGGAACGCTCTCTCAATGAAATTACCTGTGATTGGTCAAAGTCTCCCGTCATGGGCTAGATTTTTTAAAGCCCGAAAACAGAGCCATGAGGAGGTGCAGAAGTCTAGTTTTCTCTCAGAACACTTGAATTACAATATGCTGAAAGGTTATTATGGAACTTTTGCCCAACGATACCAACAAATATACTGCCTACTGCAGGTTTAAATGTCCAAAATGCATCAACATTATTTAGATGACTAGCAATAATGAGATACTTATTTGTGCTGGCTTGTTTTTGTATAAAGTGAATGAATATGAATTATTCTGACATAAATGCATCTGCTTCCCCAAACTTGTCTCCCATAAAAAAATGTTTACATACAACTTATTTGTTTTACCAAATGCATTTTGTGGAATTTCAGCATAGATTTTTTGTTTGTTTGAGTGAAGGACTTTTTTTTGTCACTTTTGACTTTGTTGTGATTGTTAATCATGCTTGAGGTGCTACAATCAAATATTGTATTGCAAGAGTCACAGGGTGAATAAATCGAATAAATATGTAAATATTGTTAGTGCTTCCCCACCTTGAGAAGCAGCTCTTGATCTGAGAAAGCACTTTATATACTTTAAATTTGTGTTCTCTGCACAGTGAGGATAATATGTAATTCATTTAAAGCCCACTTAAATAGAACCGATTTACTGAGGTAAGCCTGGCCTTTCTCCTCTACGAAGCACCGCTCTGTTTTTCTCCGACAATGTAAAATGTTTTAATATCAGCAAACTCAGGAATCAGAGGAAATCCAGTTGCATCGGTGCTACAGTTCATGGAAGAAACCAATAATATTTCTGATGTATTTTCATTGTCAAAATTACAATCATGGCACCATATGTCTCACTAAATAGTAGTATATGTTTCATGAATGTATGTACGGTATGTGGTTTGAGCCAAGATAAAGTTATCATTTTTTTGCCACCAATAAAAGGAAAGTGTAGGCCTTCCTATTGTCCATAGCGCAATCAGGGATTGCTCCTATGATATGAAACAATGGTCTGGTGGTAAATCAGTGTTCAAAGTATGTCTGTATGAATCCCTTCAAAAAGGTTGCATGTTAACCGGTGAGCTCCCCTCTGGAGTTTGCTGTCCTCAACCTGGTTCAGCTGCTTGTTATGAGAAAACATCCAGAGAAGCCCCTTTCACAATACATTACCTGGACTTTGTATACTTGAGTCTATTTGCCTTTAGTTCAGTCCATCTGAACACATATAGGATCTAATCTTGTCCAAACAGTCACAGTCATCTCATCCAAGACATTACATAACATAATGATGACAGTATAAAAGCCCCCATACTCACATTGTCTGCAGCAGGACCTTCACAGCTGCACAGTATGTATACAGCTTCCTTGTATTTTTATATCTTTATATAACCTTTTCTACACATAAACTCCTAAACTACTAACTCTGCATTTAACTTAAATTTTGCACGATGTGAGGAATGAGTTAAAGAGTAAATTGTCTCATTTTCTGCAGGTTTGCTCAGACAAAATGAGACTTTCAGCCGCCCTGATCCTCGTCTCTGTGGTGTTGGCCGGTAATAAACCTTTCCTTTGTGTCTTTATGTGCATATCTATGCATGTATAAAAGTATAATTTAATATATATTTTTTTTTAAATTAAGGGCATTGTTCTGCAAATCTAACTAGAAATGATTAGTTAATTAATCGGTGAGCGGATGGGCAGAAAATAACTAGTTTTTATAGCTGATTAATTGTTTAAGTCATTTAAAAAAAAAAAAAAAAAGGTTAAAAAATATCTCTTTTTCAAGCTCCTGAAATGTGATTATTTTCTGTTATACTGTCTTCTATGATAGTAAACTGAATGTCTTTGGGTTTGTGACATTTGGTCGGACAAAACAAGATATTTTAAGACATCACTTTGAGGTCTGGAAACTTGTAATAGGCACTTCTTCTAGACAAAACTATTTTTTAATCAAGAAAATAATGGTAGATAAATTGATAATGAAAGATGTTTGCTTTCAACCCTAAAATTTGGCTTTAGGTGCCTTTAAACACCACAACATCCCTGTCTATGACTTATTGTAATTTGTGTGCTACATTAAAGGTACAGTGTGCAGGATTTGGCAATATTTAGTGGTGTGGTCGCAGATTACAACCAACTGAGTACCCCTTCACTTACTCCTCCCTTTCCAAGGCTGTGGTAACGTGAGCCGCCGAGGGCAAAACTGTGGTAACGCCGTTCACCTCGCTCAGAGGTCATCCTTACCATAATAACACTACTTTAGGAAATTAGACAAATTTCAGGTAATGTAAAAACGTGACATACTACTGTAGAAACATTGGCGAACTCCGTGAAGAGAACCCGCTCCCTATGTAGATATGAAGGGCTCATTTTAAGGTAACGAAAACACAACGATTCTTAGTTTCAGGTGATTATACACTAATCAAAACATAGTTATGAATATTATATTCCATTTCTGCTAAAAGATCCCCCAAAATGTTACATCCTGTTCCTTAAAATGTGTAGAATGCAATGAATGCAGTGCAGCACCCAAGACTCCCTTTAATAAATATGTCAAACAGACATGAATGTAAATAAAACACATTTACTGTAAATATAATGAAGACAGAGAAGGGAAATAAATCTGTTGATGCAATTAACATGCAAAATTAACAAAAATCGAATATATTCATAATGCATAAATATATAAATAGGGATGAAATAATAGTAAATTGGCTGAAATGTAAATAAAAAGAAATCTAAACTGTGGCAAGAAACAAATTTTGCTGCTGGTAGACGAGGTGCATTGGAGAAATCGTGTAATAAGGAGAATTTAGTAGCACATTGACAAGTGCAGACAATAAAGATATGTAGAAAAGTGAACTTTAATTGTGTTTGTACCTCGAGGAATACAAAAACATAGGAAAACATCCTAACAAGTCAAATAGTAGACTAAAACTATACATATTATATTACTCATATATTATTTTGTACAGTAACTCCAAAGCACAAGTCAAATATCTTGAGTCATCCAGATGTTTTTTGTTGTCTCTGGTCTCTCAGGGGGGGTGACCATTAAGACCCTGGTGTTCCCCTCTGAGACGGCGACCAGTTATGTGGAGATGGTCCCCCAGAAGCCCCTCAACATGAATGCCTTCACTCTGTGCATGCGCGTGGCCACGGAGCTCAGCGGAGAGCGTGAGGTCATCCTGTTTGCCTACCGGACCGGAGACTTTGACGAGCTGAATGTGTGGCGTGAGCTGGACGGCAGGTAGACACAACTCATTAATCATTGCTGCTACAATACTACTACCACTACTACTACTACTAATAGTACTCATTCTACTCTCACTAACAATACTAACATTACTGCTACAATACTACTACTACTACTGATAATACTCATTCTACTCTCACTAACATCACTACCATTACTGCTACAATACTACTACTACTACTACTACTACTACTACTACTACTAATAGTACTCATTCTACTCTCACTAACATCAATACCATTACTGCTACAATCCTACTACCACTACTACTACTACTACTACTAATAGTACTCATTCTATTCTCACTAACAATACTACCATTACTTCTACAATACTACTACTACTAATAGTACTCATTCTACTCTCACTAACATCAATACCATTACTGCTACAATCCTACTACCACTACTACTACTACTACTAATAGTACTCATTCTACTCTCACTAACAATACTACCATTACTGCTACAATACTAGTATAACTGCTACAACTACTACTATTAACACTACTCCTTCTACTCTCACCAACAGTACTACGACTGCTACTACTACTACAAACACTACTACTTCTACTTTTACTAACAATACTACCACTACTACAACAAACAATACTCCTACTCTCACTAACAACCATTACTACAACAATACTTCTACAACTGCTACTAATACTACTAACAGTACTTCTTCTAATACCAATACTCCTATGACTACTACTACTGCTGCTAAAAATGCTTCTACTACCAACAATACTACTACTTCTACTGCAAATAACTAACTATAACAAGTACTACTACCACTTACAATATTACTACCACTTATGCTACTACAAACAATAGGCTACTACTACCAAAAATACTACTACTACCACTAATAACAATTCGGCTAATACTATTAAAAACACTACTGCTACGAACGTGCTACAACAACTAACAATACTACTACAACACTACACTACACTTCAATTACTACTACTAACAATACTTCTACTATTACTGCTACTAACAATACTTCTGCTACTGCAGCAAATACAAACAACACTATTACAGTTGCTGGTAATACTACTAAAAACAATAGACTACTTCTGCTAACAATACTACTACTACAACACTACACCACAAGTACTTCTACAAACACTATCACTACTACTACTAACAAGACTCATTCTGCTACTAACAATACTTCTGCTACTACAGTTACTACAAACAATACTACTACTACAACACTGTACTACAAGTACTTCTACAAACACGACCACAACTACAAGTACTACTAACCTTCTACTACTGATACTAACAATACGTCTGCTACCACAACTACTATAAGCAACACTACTAATACACATATGATACTACTACTACAAACAATAGGCTACAACAACTAACAATACTACTACTACAACACTATACTACACTACAAGTATTTCTACAGACACTACTACTACTACTAACATGACTCATTCTACTACTACTGATACTAACAATACTTTTGCTACTACAGCAACTACGAGCAACACTACTACAACAAGTGCTGATACTTCTACAAACAACAGGCTACTTCTGCTCACAATACTACAACTACTACTGCTACAACTACTACAAACAAATCTACTGCTACTGCTTTATTTCAGTAGTTAAGCTCAGTAAAATAAAATGTTAATAAAAACTGAAAAAAGAGATGTACACAACAACTGATACTCATAATAATACTGCTCCAATAATAATGACATGTATTGTATTTAGAATCTTACATTATGACACAATCAAGGTAATTCAATTTACAATAAATAAGTGTTAAACTGATTTCACTGACACCTACCAGACTCCATATGTCCTCTGTCTTTTTTGTTGCATTGTTAAACCCTGTGAACTCTAATGAATTATGATATATAATTTATATATATATAAATGTGTGTTTAGATTATCCTTCTACCTGTCGGGAGAGAGTGTTATGTTCCAAGTCCCTCAGCTCGGCGCCCTGCAGACACACCTGTGTGTCACCTGGAAATCCAGTTCAGGCGCGGCTGCCCTCTTCATGGATGGGAGGAAAAGCTTGACCAAAATCTACAAGAAGGGTCACAGGGTCCGGGCCGGAGGCAAGGTCATCATCGGACAGGATCCGGATGTTTACCTGGGTGATTTTGATGCCAAACAGAGTTTTGTTGGGGAGATCAGTGATGTTAATCTGTGGGACTCTGTCCTCTCAGACAGCACGATCCAAGACATGTTCTCCGGGAAGAGAGTACCAAGAGCAAACGTCTTCGACTGGGAAACCACAGAGCTTAAGATTAACGGGGCGGTGGAGGTTGTTCATGTTGAGCTGTAATGCTCACAGGACATGCTGGAATAATAAAGGCAATGTCATCATGTCAACAATATAAAGCTCCATCCACATTCAGCCTGTATGTCATTCAGTACATGAAGATGATGAAGTGTTGATCAAAATGCAGGTGCACTAATGTAATAAACTAATTTCTTACATCTTATTAAGGTCACACTGTAATTCTCCTCAGTCCAATAAAAAACATATGACAACACCTGTTGTGGTGGAATATATTACATTATTATTACTCACTCAATATATATTTTATTTCCATGCGTCCATGTGTTGCACTTGATCATTTTTAGCTCAGATTTTGTATACATTAAGTGACATTAATGATGTATACATTGCACTGATTTTCGTCCTTTTTTATAGTATGACATCAGTAGATTTAACATTAGCCTTAAAAACTATATTGAAATCTATAAAAGACAAGACTGAACTACCAGGCAAAGTGCAACTGCCAGTCTCAATGAGTATGAACTAGTTTGTGCTACTTCAATTGACAATTTGTTTGTGAATATGCACTATACCATCTCTAAAATAAATATTAAAGCGATAATGCTTAGAACAACTAGCTCAATTAATGATACTTCAAAATAACTTATTTGTATTTGATCTGCAATCACTGATTTGGCTACCTGAAATGTGAAATCATAGAATCACAATTATAGCAAGGCCAGAAAAACACAGTGGTCTAATTATTTTGTATCATTATGGCAACTCGGATGTTGTGACAAATGATAAATAACAGTGTACAGCACACACTGTGATAAACTGAAGGGTGCTATAAAAATCTTGAGTATAAGTGTTGTTTTAGCACTCTTGTGGACTTTTAAGATATTTTCTTCACTAGACGAGAAGTTATGTGTAGAAGTTGCATTCAGTCACAACCATAGACTATATCAAATAACCCATAACTCCAAATATTTTTAGTATTTTTGTGGCAAAATAATAATAATAAAAAATAATGATATATATACATTTTATGTTTGTAGTTATGAGACTTGCATTTTAAGTTAACCGGTGCACAACACATTAATTTATATGCAATGGAATCTACAAGGTAAAGGTTTAGACCAGGCGTCTGCAACCTGCGGCTCCGGAGCCACATCCGGCTCTTTAGCTCCTCTCCAGTGGCTCCCTGTGGATTTTTAAAAATGGAAATGAATAACTGTTTTTTGTTTACATTTTAATTTTTATTTATCATTGTTGTAGGTCTATAGTACGACGGTACGACAGAGTATTAGGGCCACATTGAGGAAAAAAAAATAAATCTGAGATTTCGAGGATAAAGTCATAATATTACGAGAATAAAGTCCGAGGTTTACGAGAAAAAAAGTCGTAATATTATGAAAATAAAGTCATAATATTATAAAGTAGTAATCTTACATGTTATTTTCTTTTTTTCTCGTAAAGTTATGACTTTATTCTCGTAATATTACGAGTTTTTTTTCTCATAAAGTTATGACTATATTTTCGTAATATTACAACTTTTTTTTCTCGTAATATTATGACTTTATTCTTGTAATATTACGACTTTTTTTCTCGTTAAGTTATAACTTTTTTCTCGTAATATTACAACTTTTTTCTTGTAAAGTTATGACTTTTTCTCGTTAAGTTATGACTTTTTTCTCGTAATATTTCAACTTTATACTGTAAATCTCAGATTTCTTTTCCCTCAATGTGACCATAATACTCCGTAGCACATTTGCACTTTGGCCCTCACTGCATTAGACTTATATACTATATACTTAGACTATAAACTGCCTTACCTTCATCACAATGCTCAAATGTTTTGTGGCTCTAGACAGATTATTTTGTTTTTCTTTTTGCCTAAAATGGCTCTTTTGATAGTAAAGGTTGCAGACGAAAAAGGAGTAGGGTTAATTTCATTGATGACAGGCACGGACGGGGTTCGAACCCGCGATCTTCGGTTTACGAGACCGACGCCTTACCACTTGGCCACCGCGCCTGGCAGTGTAAACGGGCCACGACATAGTGTTTTAAAAGGTCTTTCAGATTAATTCAGACATCTTTAAGTGCCTTCTGTTTATGTATGGCTCTATAGATTCAATCAGCTCGCCTACAGGAAGCACTCCAAACTCCATTCAAAATATGCACTATTTTAACTTTCTTAGCAGCAAACGGGCTAATCACACTTTCACATTATGTTAAGACATTTTCCTAATCTTTCCAAAAGCACTCTTCTGAAAATCGGCACACACACAATAAACCACAAACAATGATTAAAGGTCCCATATTTTTCTCATTTTCAGGTTCATACTTGTATTTTGTGTTTCTAGTAGAACATTACCCTCTGTCTGAAACGCTCCGTTTTAGCGCATTTTGACGGAATTGCAACAGAATTGCGTTGTTGGCAACAGCTTGGGTCCATGAGTACTTCCTGTCAGCTGATGACATTCACATACACTGCAACCAGGAATAAATTGGGACACATTTAGAATGTTTACGTTTAAAACTGTGAAATGGTCTAAATATTGTATATTTGTGACATCACGAATGGGCAGAAATCCTGACAGCTTGTTTCAAATGCAGAGTTTCTGAATACGGGCTGTGTGTATTTCTCTGTGGATTGAGTGTTTCGATACTTTCACAGTATTTATATAGGACTTAAGCCTGCTTTATAATAAAAAAACATGAAAATCTCACTTTTTTACAATATGGGACCTTTAAGTAAACGTTTGGACAAGATTAGCTTGTGTTGGCTATTTATTTTCCATCTATCAACACCATGTGGGACCTGATGAGATGTGAACTATTAAACTCCAGATTCTTACTATTTATGATATCAATATTTCTCAAATATGAGTTTTTATTTATAAGATACTTTCTGGTGGGAATATTCCTGAGCAGTTCAAGACCTATTTTAAAACAAATTCTCAGGTCCATTCTTACTCAACCCGTCAGTCTCTAGATCTTCATCCTCCTAAATTCCTCACTAGTAGAGGTCAATTTTCGATAAGATTTAGGGGAACCAAATTATGGAGTAGTTTTTCACATCTATCAATAAACTGTTCATCTGTCAAATGTTTCAAAAGTCACTTAAAGGGTAATTTAATTGCTGTCTTGTAATTAATTTTCCCCATGTTGTCCATGTATCTGTTTTTATGTTTTTTATTTTTTCCCACTCACAATGTTGTTTGGTTACGATTGCCCAGAAATCATTAGAGATATTTAAATCAATATCCTCCTCACAAACACTAACCATACACTTCCACGCAACACACACACACACACTTATCTTTTTTGATATATTTACTGTATTGTTATTGTTGTTATTATATATATATATCTTGTCCTAATTGTTTGTTATCACTATTATGTAGTCATATTATTTCTTTATATTAATCTTGTCTCTAAAGGTGGAGGCTTCAGATAAACCCAGTGGGTTTTTTGCCTCTTCCTGCACTTTATATATTATTCATTTATTTTGTATGTTATGTTGTATAGTCTTAAATTGTGCAAAACAAATAAATGAACAATAAACAATGGCCTTAGCGATTATAAAATGTTTTATTTGCTATATTTCACATGAAATCAGCTCCATTTGGAGATGAAGTTGGGTGCAGCTTTCTCTCCACACACAGGAGGAGAAGGGAACCTTGATCTGGAGCACACCCGGAAGTACCTAAAGTAGCTCACTGCAGACTGGATTTCAATACTTCCCTGAAACATGACAACAGATGTACCATAATGAGGTGAAAGTCGCATGTTTATGCCTCGGATGGTGCGAAGATTGTGCGATCCTTGTGAATCTTACAAGTAGCTCATGCTGTAAGTAATGTGAGGAAAAATCAGTGCTAGTTTGGTGAGAACAAATATTAGCTAAAGCGTTAGCCTGCTAGCAGGAGATCACTTCAATGACTTGGTTATTTTCTGTGCAAGATCACTTATTTACCTGCATATTAAACTAGTCATGCTGCTGCAAGTATGTGCGGTTACATTGATGTTGTAACAGTATGTCAGTTTTATCTATTTATAACAGCATTTTAGCCCACGTGCCAAATTCCATTAAAAAAACATAGACTTTAAAAAAAACTGTGCTGATAGACAAGTTTATGTATTAAGTAAAGCATGAATTAAGACTCCTTACACATCATTGTGAGCCATTCTTCAACTCTGCATATCAAATAATATCTGTATATGAAGTTTAAACTTTATATGGACGATAATGCAATTTTGTACTTTTTCGGCCTATTGATATGTTGTTGTTTTACAAATTGTTTGATGTACAAAGTACAAATAATAATAACAATATGAGTAATTGAATGTCTTGTTTTTTCATATTTGTTTGTGATTTATGCTGTGTTTGCATATTTTTGCACACTAGTGTTTTGCAAATCTGAAAAATGTACATCTTTTTTAAATTTGAACCATATCTCCAGCCCACTGCTATCTAAAGCAGGTAAAGATAAGATAAGATAAGATAAGATATTCCTTTATAAGTCCTGCAGTGGGGAAATTTGCAGTGTACAGCAACAAAGGGGATAGTGCAAAAAACAAGATGCATCAGCTAACATAATAAAAAAGAGCTAAACAAACTGTAACAAAATATGAACCATTTAAATAGAAGGAAGTATAAAAAAGGAGCAGTATATACAGTATTGACAATAAACAGACTATTAACAAAATTGCACAAGTGGAAAATGATATTGCACAGAATTACACCTGAGTAGTACTGATAGACAGTTGGTATACAGTAAAGTGCAGTTCTTATCAGATGTAAACAAAGTATTACAACAACAAAACGATATAAAAGCAGCAGTGCCATATGATTCTTTCAGTAAACTCTAAAGGACTAGATTGGTGTCACTTTTGAAATATTCCTCTGGTAAAACATCACTAAATAAAATTTTTTGCATGTTACTCAAAGTTTAAGCTTTCATCCAATATAATATAGGAGTGGATTTTTTAATCGCATGCCAACAAAAATGATCTGACAAAAATTATAATACTATTGAGTTTACAGTTTGATTCTACAGTAGAAGTCTCAGTATTGACCTTCAGATCTACCTAGCATCGCTCAGTGCCCAGTTGAGATCTCGGTATGTCTTGTGTTCCAGTCTTTGACAAAGCCTCTCTGATCCGCTGCAGCTGAGCCTCCCTGTCTGCTTCGCCATGCCGCTGGTGTTGGACGCAGTGTGGGCGCTGTGGAGCATTGGAGCTGGCATCTACGACTACTTCCACACCAGTGCCATGGAGGAGAGGATCCACGCGCTGGAAAACGTCCTCTCTATCCACCAGTTTGTGATCGCAGGCCTGTCGGCGGGCCTCATCCTGCTCATGACTTACATACTCTGGAGAAAACACTGAAACCCCACTGACCAAGGCCAAATACCCACTAGCCATCTTACCAGGGTAGTTTCCATCCTGATGCTGTCCTGACAGTTTGGATTATGTGACTACTCACACTTGAAGATCAAGCATGTTCAGCATCGATCAGGACGTCCCAGATGAGGTCAGGAGCACTGATGGGAAACTAAACTGAGCAACAAAGCTCCATAAAGACTCCGAAAGCTGGTCCGGTACCCTTCGGGTTGTGGGTGCTTGATCTGTGTATCCGTCTGTCTGTGTGTCTCTGTGTTTTGGATGTTAAACTGGCCTGAGTAAAACTAATACAAAAGCATAACAGCTTCTCAAGGCAACTTTGCACTTTTTTCACCAAGCTTGAAGGACTTCACTGTCTAGAAAAACCTCTGAGATGATTCATTTAAACACCTTCCCAATGTGTGATGAGGGGTGAGGACGTTTGGTCAGCGGAGACGCTTTAGAATTTAAAACTTTGGATTTGTTACAGAACTCAAGTGTTAATGCGGTTGCTTCTAAGTTTCTTTAACCCGTTATCACAAGATCACAACATACTGTAATTACCTCAAGATCAGCTGTTTTCTCATGTTTACAAATTAGTCATGTTATTTTTTCTCATCTGTTTTTAGTGCTTATTAACTTCTCATTGTCTTGACATAACTTATATCACAACTTAATTATCTTGAGATAATGGTGGTCATAAGATACATGTGCCTGTGTGTAGATAAGCCTGTTATCAGGAGATATTTAGACTTTTAACTCCACTGAACAGTGTCTAAAGAAAACGGTTAAATCTCTATCTTCAGATATATGGCTTAAAAACAAAATTAAGTTGTGATCTTGAGACAGCAGGCTTAAAAAATGTTATCACTGATGGTGAATGCTCTCCGTTTTAATGATACCCCACTTTCTTTGGGGGGGACCATTCCCCACCAATGATTTTCAAAAGTAAATTAAGTAAAAATTGTTTCTTCTCTAACAGGTTTTAATGGGATGGGGATGGCAATATTTGACTCCTAAATAAATGGTGTGTTTCACTTTTTTAAAGTTGTCAGGTCATGATGTTGTATGGGAATGTGTGGCTGTGGTCAGTAAAACTGGGTTACACTATTAATACTACATTATTCTCCTGGTTCCAAGTGGAAGACCCACAATAACAGGATAAAACACACCATTAAGAAGTTCAAACACTGGGAAATCCATTTATCCGTTATGTGAGTTATTGTTTCTTTTAGCGTAGAAAGGATTGGTGATGTAGGATGGAGGTCTGATGTGTTTTGTGTGTGTTTAATTTGTTCCTGCTTACGTTCGTAGCCAGTGTACTGTATGCACTATTACAGAAAGTCTGACTAACCACTACCATGACTACTGTTGAAGGGAATATGTTTGAATAATAAATCATAACTTAAGTCCAAGCTGTGTGTGTCTTAATAATAACCTTTTTGTTCCCTGTCATGATTAACAAGTCAGTTTTTGTGTTAAATAGAAAATCCACAATGAAAAGAACGTCCTGCTGTAACTTTATTATCAGAGAATATTTTACTGGTAAAAAAAAAGCTATTTTAAAATCTGGAAAAATTAAGGTCTGTATAAAGTACGGGAAGGAAAAAAATTGCCTCGTAGACGTGTAAACGAAGAATACATTCATTACATTCATGTGCAATAGTGCAATAATTACATTTATTCTAATGCAATAAATACACTTATTCTAGTGCAACATTAAATTGTATTTATTTTTTTTACTTATTAATTTAGAACCGGTGTTGTCGGCTGTGGGTGTTTGTTTACTGAAGTTATTTTGTTGTTTTTAATTGCATTAATCAGGAAAAGCGCTCCTAATGTACAATGACAGAAAAGGCTTTCTATTCTAAAGGATTATGATGATGGTAAAAAAAAAATACATATAAAAATACACTGTAAAATCTGACAAGTTGATCTTAATTTAAAAAATCTAGGAAACGGATTGCTTTGAAAAAGGTAAGTTAATATAATTATTAGTCTTAAATTATGTTTACTTTATGTCTACTTAAGTTTACGTATTAAATTAATTTTGTGACGTTACTGCAACTAAAAAAAAGGCTAAAAATGGCCACTCATTGACTCTGGTTAGTAATTGTTGTAGCTCATAACACAGTGGAAATATATCACCAGTGTGCAAGTTCCAGTACTGTGTGTGCTCATGAGCTATTTTAGTCCTCATTATGTTTTGGGGTCAGTGGTTTAGTCATGTGCAGGCGGCTCTGTGCTCATCCTGAGCCATATCAGGAGAGATTATTACTATGTAATATCATGTCAGGTATAGTCTCCATTTTCTTTATGCATTTCAACAAATTATTTGAACGTTTTATGATTTTATATTTAAACAATAATCTTCATACATTTCTATAGCGAAAATAAACAAAGGGTGTTTGATGTGCTGCAATAGAGATGATAAATCAATGAGGAATATCCATGTTTAAAAATGAAATGATGGACACATTCATCACTCTTGTGGTCATTTGTAATTGTGATGATTAATTGCTGGATAATAGCATGAAATCCAATCCTCGAACTGATACTTTAAAGATTTTCAAGATTATTAATGGCAATTAACCAACCACTGGCTATACAGTAGACGCGTTCAATTGGTATTCATTTTAACTGTTGAATGTCTCAAAATTTAAATATTTTTAATGATTTTAAATTATTTGTCCTCAAAGAAAAAGAAAAATAAGAGGAAAATCATGAACACAAATTAACTGCTATTATTTTAAAGTTTTTTTGTTTTTTTTCATAAACGGCATTTTGACTTTACTTGAGTTAGCAAGGTATATTTGTTTCATTTGAATAAAGTTTTGTGCCTGGCCTTTATTTAGACTTGGCTCGCCATGCTGCAGGCGGCAAATGTGCCTCTGTCTAGACCGGCCAATATTTCCACCAATGAGAGCTCAGCATTTCACAAACAAGCCCGCTGATTGGCTAGAGCTGCTAGAAGGCGGGATCTTTCAACACATAAGAAGCTCCAACGTTCATTTTACAAGTCGGCGAAGTTAGGGCGAAAAAAACGGAATTCGTATGGAGTGTGCCTTCAAAATAAAACCATTTAATTGATCACGATTACCATATCATATAACGTGTTTAATGTAACGAGTGTTTCCATTAGGGGTGTATTTATGATTTCGATATTTGTATCAATTCAAAAACAAAAACATATATATATATATATATATACATATATACAATTCATTAAGCAAATTACAATATATAGATATTTAAAAAGAACATGCATGTAAATGGAAGAAAACAAT
>CAKAKR010062259.1:46559-79620 GCA_916700685.1 Adelosebastes latens
TTTTTTTTTTTTTTTTAACACCAGTTCACATCTGGTGTTGGGACGGGTTTCTTTGGCGTTTTTTTGTTTTTTTTTGTTTTTTTGTTTTGTGCAATGGCTCCACAGAAGCAACAGAGCTCCTCAGGTGGAAGTCACCAGGCGGTTTTTGGTTCTGGAGGAAAAGAAATCAACGGGTTGTACCACCAGTCCTCCTCCTCCTCCTCCTCCTCCTCCTCCTCTGCTGCCATGGCTGGAGCCAAGAAGCCCAACATGCAACTCATTCAAGCCGACCACGAGTTGTTCCTGCAGGCCTTCGAGAGTGAGTTGCTGCTGCTGCTCAGCAAAGATGCATATTTAAAAGATAGCATTTAAGTTCACAGGAACACATGTGTGTGAGATGAGGGTGCTGCATAGGTGGAGCTGAACTACTCCATACTCCCAACTATCCTTCTTAATACTGTACATTTAATACTGTACCATTTACTACTACTAGGTGGAAGAAGTGTTCAGATCCTTTACTTTAAATACTCCCACTTTAATACTTTAAATACTCCCACTACGAACCTGGAGTTGCATGGTTTTCACTGGATAGGAAGGGGATGAAAAAATGTAATCTGAAAATTAAAGCTGTCAGATAAATGTAGTGGAGTAAAAAAGTACAATATTCCCATATTGAAATGTAGTGGAGTAGAAGTATAAAGTTGCACAAAATGTACTGAACTACTCATGGACGAGTCATATCCTTCTTAATACTGTACATACTGTCCATTTACTACTACTAGGTGGAAGAAGTATTCAGATCCTTTACTTTATTAAAAAGTACTAATACCACAGTGTGAAAATACTCCCACTACAAATGTTGGAGATGCATGGTTTTCACTGGACAGAAAGGGGATGAAATCTGAAAAGTAACTGAAGCTGTCAGATAAGTACAATATCCCCTTATTGAAATGTAGTGGAGTAGGAGTATAAAGTTGCACACAATGGAAATATTAAAGCAACGTGCAAGTATCTTGAATTTATACTTTAGTACAATACTTGAGTAAATGTTTCCGAAACATTGCTGCAACAAAGGATCTATGATCCTTTACTTTATTAAAAGTACTAATACCACAGTGTGAAAATACTCCCACTACGAATCTGGAGATGCATGGTTTTCACTGGACAGGAAGGGGATGAAAAAATATAATCTGTACATGTAGTGGAGTAAAAAGAACAATATTCCCTTATTGAAATGTAGTGGAGTAGAAATATAAAGTTGCACACAATGGAAATATTAAAGCAACGTGCAAGTATCTTGAATTTATACTTTACACGAGTTGTTCCTGCAGGCCTTCGAGAGTGAGTAGCTGCTGCTGCTTTCATCAAAGATGCATATTTAAAGATAGCAGTGTTCATATTTAAAGTCACAGTAAGACGTGTGTGAATGGTGAGATGAGGGTGCTGCATAGGTGGAGCTGAACTACTCCCTACTCCCAACTATCATGGACGAGTCATGTCCTTCTTAATACTGTACGTTTTAACCATGGCAACTGTCCATTTACTACTACTACTAGGTGGAAGAAGTATTCAGATCCTTTACTTTACTTTATAAAGTACTAATACCACAGTGCGAAAATACTCCACTACAAATCTGGAGATGCATGGTTTTCACTCGACAGGAAGGGGATGAAAAAATGTAATCTGAAAAGTAACTGTCAGATAAATGTAGTGGAGTAAAAAGTACAATATTCCCTTATTGAAATGTAGTGGAGTAGTTGCACAAAATGGAAATATTAAAGCAACGTGCAAGTATCTTGAATTTATACTTTAGTACAATACTTGAGTAAATGTTTCCGAAACATTGCTGCAACAAAGGATCTATTACTTCGTTGTTCTCAATTATGTATATTATAAAATGTCTAAATTACATGAAAACAAGCCTACTTGACTGATTTTGCCTGACTAACAGTCAAAAATAAAATAGGAGCAGAGAAAAGCAGGCAGATCCTCTTTAAGGGGCAAATGTTTGGTGTTTTTACTTGTTAAATGACGCATGATTAGTTTATTAATAAAGTTTTCATTCATTAGATGAATAATTGTTTCCGCACTAAATGCACTGATCTTATGCTTTATGTTTGCTTGTTTAAGACGAAAAAATATTCATATAAAAGGCTGATGAACACAAAGCAATGTGCTAATGATGAAACTATATTTATTTGCAGAACCAACCCAAATCTACAGGTTCCTCCGCACCAGGAACTTGATCGCTGTGAGTGTTGCCTTTCCTTGACAATAGTCACATGATGAACTTGACCATTTGAGATAAGAGGAAATATTTCTGCACCTCTTGGCATGTTGAATTGTAACACTTCATGTTTTGGATCTCTCTCTCTGTTACTTTTCAGCCTATATTCTTGCACAGGACACTCACCTATATGTCCCACAGAAACTCAAGGAATAACGTCAAAAGGTAAAAAAATCCAGTACTTCACAAGTTGTTGTGATGCAGAAAATCAAATTTTCCTAAGAAGTACTCATAGAAAACCTTTTGGCTTAACAGATCAGTTGTGTTTTTTGTTTTTCTTACTTTTTGTGGCATTCAGTTTTAGGTTTTATAACTTTATGTTAAACCTGAAACTTTGTGTTAAATAGTTTGTCTCTTTAAAAGCAGGTCAAGTTTTATCTTGAGGGAAAGTTAACCGGCATGTCGGCGGCTGTAGGTGGGGGCAGACGGGATCAGTTAAAGCTGAGATAGGAGAGACGTTTTCAGTTAAGCTGCTTTGCATACAGACGCTGCTGCCCTCAAAATGAAAGATCCTTCTGATACACATGGGGCTGCTTGTGGTTCAGGGGAGCATCAAAATACGGCCTTGTCTGGTGTTATTATCACATGGATGTTGTGTTGAGGGACTGCAGGTTATGTATTTTATTCTCTGTTAAAAATCTTGGGCTGCATAATCGTGTTAAAAATGGTGACAACTAACCGATTTTTATCAGCTGTGATTCAACTAACACCAAGGAGGTGCAAGTATAATACTGGGTGATAATTAGTGTCTGTGTCTAGTCTTGTTAGTTAATATTTTTGTCAGTTTTATGCAGTTTTCCTGTACAACTGTTTGTGTTATGACTCTTGTAGAAATATGTATTAATTAAGTATTGAAATAAGTATCATATTTGACACACTGGTATTGAAAGATTTCCAATGAGACCCTGCTGTGCTGCCAATAAATTGGTGACCGTGGTTAACCAGCAGATAACATATGATATGGACACAGGCCGGCAGACTTGTGTTTTGTTGTTTATGTTGCTCAAAAACATATTTTTGTGCAAAAGAAAAGATAAATTCTTACAGTATTGAACTGAACGGAACCTTAAAGATTAGAGCAACAAGTCTTATGAAACAAATTCTCTTGGATCCTTCATTATTAGTTTAATATTTCCTCCATAATAACTCCATCAGCTTCTCTTAAGTCTGTATCAAGTTTGGACATGCACTCATCAGACTGGTGCTTTTTCTTTGAGGAACTGTAACTTCTGATCAGTGCTTGGGGACTAAAAAAGGCAGCCGTTAGAAGAACGTGTGTTATTCCTGATTTGAAGTGGAGTTGGTGAAGCAGGCGATGCGTCTGTTGCAGCTCGGCTCAGTTTCACTTTCCGCTGCACTCCTGCTGCTGCATGCTTCAGTCACATGAAACGCTGCTTGTGATCTGAGATGAATAAGCTACACACAGTGACTCCACAGTTATTAACTGTTCTCAAAGTAGGAATAACTGACATAAATCAGTTTGAATGCTGTTAATGTACTTATCTGATCAGAAACTAAAAATCAAACTGGTTTGGTGTTCGGCATTTCATGCAAAGCTGGTAATGTAGTGTCCAAACAAGTTTTCGGTCTCTTTTGTGACTTAAATTGGCTCTGTCCAATCAAAATGTCTCTCTTGTGTTGCCTATTTGAAAGTGCTTTTTTTTAGTAGTCTACCCTACCTGTGCTGGATCTCAAGTCTTGATGTTTTATGTAACTGTGAGCCAATTAAAGTAAAAGGCGCTCAGCCAACAGCATATCCCGTACCAATCATTTTCTCCTGAAGAACAGTGAAATAATTCACATTACAGAGTAATGGTCCAGGATTTGGTCGATGCAGTGCGTTGCTGGATGTAAAAGTTGAGCCCGGTTGATCATATTTTTTGCCTGCTCTTTTTGATTCAGTGCTGACGTCTGTCTGAACGCAGCCTAAAGATGTAAGGCTGAGTCCTTGTATTCTGCAGGACCCCTGCAAAGCCTCACAGGTGTTTTCAGTTACTTTGGCTCATTAGACTGCTGCTCAGGTTGAAGTTGAACGGAAGTGGGAATTATGTGAGGCCAACAAACTGTGCGTACTAATGGGTGCGCTCCAAAAAAAGCCACCGACACACTGCAGATTTGAGCCAGGTGGGCATGTTTTGCTTTCCATTTCAGTTCAGCATACAAAATGGCTAGCGCTGCCCCCTCTTAGTCGACTTATCGGTGGTTTTGTTCTCAGTCGGCTAAGATTTATTTTGTCGATTAGTCGTTTTTTATGCTTTTTCATGTTGAATGACTTATTTCCAAGAAACTTATGAGTACACCTCTGGTAAACACAAGATTTACAGTGGTGTTTTTGTGTGATTCTTTGTGGAGAAACTCAGTTTTACACATCTGTAGATTAAATCAACTAATTGATTAGTCGACAATATTGTATGAGTGTTAGTCGTCTAAGAATATATTTGGTGGAGAACAGCCCTACAAACGGCACATGGTGCTTCTGCACATCTACCGACAGCATCTTAAACAATACAGACTAACAAACACAGACCTCACATGGCGCGTCGTGGTTGAATCCAAGTGGGAAATCTTCTGTATGGTCTCTGCCAACACTTGAAAGCTGTGGAGAAAAAAATAAATACATTGAAGTTTGCCACAGCATCTCCACTACCTGCTGCTGTTTCACTCTCAGCTGATATTGATTTAACATCATACCTGCTGCCTGTACAACATGTGAGCGGGCTTCGTGGTCGTTTCCACTTTGTATCAAACAGCTTGACGTGGAGACTAAACGCCTCAACATTTCAACCTTCACAGACCTCTGTCTGTCTGTCTGTCTGTCTGGTATGTTTTACAGATGATTGTCATGTCTGATGATCTTTACTTTTTAAAAATGTGTTTTGTTTTTGCATTTTATTAATGTA
The DNA here is from genome assembly GCA_916700685.1 of Adelosebastes latens. NCBI lineage: Eukaryota > Metazoa > Chordata > Actinopteri > Perciformes > Sebastidae > Adelosebastes > Adelosebastes latens. The sequence goes on from CAKAKR010062259.1 coordinate 51,726, forward strand.
TAGGCAGATACCGAGTACCGATCCAATACCAGTGTTTAATTAATAAGCTGTATGCCTCACTGTGTGGAAGTGACTGGGATCATTCTTTTATGTGTAAGACAACATCAGGCTGGACTTAAACATTTCTTTTCACCTCCTTGGTTGGTAACAATGGATTCCTTAGGCTAGTTTCATATGATGCCAGTATCTTCTCTCTAACTTTAAAACTGAGCCCGTTACTACTTCCAAAATATCTTATAGCGGTCGATCGGGCCCGACAGTGGGCTGTCAATAGAGGTCAATAAAAAATCGGTGTTTTGGAGAAATCTATACAGTATCGCGATACTCGTGTATTGATATTTTCTTACACCCCTAGTATATAGTCTATACAGTATTTAAAGCATCTCATGTTACGTGAAGTATCTGCATTGGTGTAACATGACCAGATGAAGGATACAGTTGACTTGTTTGTGGGAAAAGTGATCATTAATAGCACAGTGGACTGAATCTATCTCCAGAAGAAATTAATTTGGCTCTGAAATTCTTTCCCTGTATAGTGATCGGTTATTCTGCCTGTAGTTCAGCGTTGGCTGATGTTGGTGATGATGATGATGATAATGGTGACGTTGGTGTTGTTGCTAACCGCTGCTGTTTGTCTGCATGTTCAGGAAAAGCTCCAAGGTCGACAATCTGTTGTTCAAAGTGGAAAAGATGAGAGGCGAACAGGAGACTCACAGGTAATCTACACTCTACAGAGATTTAATGTTTGTCTGTTGATATTTATCTTCAAAAGCTTTCTATCTTAACAAGGCAGAAACCCCGAATATGTGCTATATTATATTATATTTAGGGTATTGAATATCAACACTTAATTTTGGCGACTTTATTTCAAAAACACATCTATAAACTATCCGCTGTACAACACTCATTAGTGGAACTCAAATCATACGTGGATAAGATCACATGATAATTCAATTGAGAACTACTTTATCACACTGATGCAGACATCCTGCCATAAAGCAGCCCTCTCATTGCATTGCAACATTTCCTGCAGTAACCGAATACAACCTGAGATATTAAAGGGATAGTTTCTGAAGTAGACACATAATGTGCCATGGGAATTTCAAAGGCGTATCTTTAAAGATGAAGCTATATATCGATGTTTTCACTTTGCATTGATGATTTTGGATCATTGAATCGATATATCGACCCAGATCGATGTATCGTTACACCCGTAATTGTGGGACGGGCAAACAGCAATTGCACACACGGTTTCAAAATAATGTGTGTCTATGCATCCAAATACATGAATAAACCAGTTTCTGATCTTACTAATGCAACATCCAGACTTAAATATTATTTATTTTTTCTGTGGAAGCCAAAAACAGCTCTACTTTAAGACCTACTGACCATCTGAACTTCACATCTAGTGAATATTTGATCAAATATAACATCTTGTGTTTTTCCTTTCTACAGCTTGGACTCTAATCTTCAGCTCACCTTTACTGGCTTCTTTCATAAAGCTGGTAAGTTTGTCCTTCTCAGCCACCGTCATTTGCCTTTCCGTTAGATCTAGTCTTTGCACTGATTCAGGGTGACTTACAGGAAATCTTTCGTCCTGGTTTGTGTTCTCAGGGAAGCCATCTCAGGACAGTGAGAATGAGCAGAACTCTGTCTCTCTGGAGGTGCTGCTGGTCAAAGTCTGTCACAAGAAGAGGAAGGTATGTGTGTGTGTGTGTGTGAGATCTCAGGGGCATCTCTTGCTTTTTCCTCACTTTTATATCGTGTCCAGGTGTCAATGACATGTCCTTTTCCTGCCTCTTGTCCAGGATGTGAGCTGTCCGGTGAAGCAGGTCCCCACAGGGAAGAAGCAGGTTCCTCTGAACCCAGACACGAGCGCTGGAGTCCAGGCCAAGCCGGGCTCCTTCCCCTCCCTGATGGTTCCCAGCAGCGAGTTTGAACCCAGCGACTCTCACATGGTCAAGTCCTACTCGCTGCTCTTCAGAGTATCGAGACCCGGATGCCCCCGGCCTCAGATCAACGGCCTGGCCAACGGAGAGAACCACCACAGCAGAGGTGAGCAGAGACTAGTGACGTCTGGACATGTTTTTAAAGGATTGTTTGGTTTATTTCAACATTTCTATCAGTAATAACAACATCGTACTCACCAGGTTAGTTGCTTAAAGTCTGGGAACACAGTGACAAACGAACCTCCAGGTCAGACAAACTAATCTGGAAGAGAAAACAAAGGTGACATTATTACCCAAACATCCATCAGAGATGCATTCAGTATATCAGTATTCATGACAAGTCCCTCTCTAGGTTCCTGTTTTAACAGGAAATATGTTAATATGTGGAATCAAATAGCACTCCGCTCACCATTTCATTGGAACTTTAACTCCGTAATGGTTAAAATGAATCTCTGTGTCTGTACTCGCCGAAGATTGTTTGTGAGGGACAGGAAGCACCACTCTACCACCCTGAGTGGACTGTTTTTGTTGTCCAAAAAGACCAACAGAGGGGCGGCGACTCTGTAGAGAAATTAACAAGCTGATCACATCATTATCATGAGAATCTCCAAGTTAAACTTTCATCAATATTTAAAGCTTTAAGCACAGCAATTAACTTGGTGAGTACGTTGTTATTATAGAAGACAGAAGCGATTGTTGTAATAAATCAAATTATTTTTCTTGAAAATGTGAACACTGATGTTTGTCTCATTGTGGTCACCGAGGAGACACTGATCAGATCTTAAAGACTAGTTTGAAGCTTGTGTGGTAGAGGAGGGGCTCATGTCATCATGTGTCTGTCTCAGATTTTACAGAGGAAGTGGTAAACAGGAAGAGGAGGAGCTCCTCTCTCAGGGAGGAGGGAGAAACCACATTTGTGGCTCAGATGACGGTCTTTGATAAGAACAGGTGAAACTCACACAATCTGACACACAAACTTTCACACAGGAAAAATGGTTTGTTCTAATGTCATGTGCAGCAGAATCGAGAAGTGAGAACATGTCGTTGTTGTGCTGCTTGTGTGTGCAGACGTCTGCAGTTGTTGGACGGGGAGTACGAGGTGTCTATGCAAGAGATGGAGGAGTGTCCGGTCAATAAGAAGAGGGCGACCTGGGAGACTATCCTGGATGGAAAGGTGTGTGTTTGTATGTGTGTGTGTGTGAGAGAGAAGAGAGGTATTTCCACACAAAGTATACATTTTACATGCAAGATGTAAAAGCAGGTAGTTAAATCCTCGCTTCCTGCACACTAGAGACATCATTTCTTGGGATACGTGATATCGGACCACAGTAATATATTATCTTATCATTATTATGGTCCGAAATGTAAAGAACATTAACATCCTCCATCTTCTGTCAGCTCACGGTCAGGTGAGGGTGGCGGATTCATGGAGCGAAAAAACAGAGAAATACATTAACCAGGAATGTAAAAATATTATTTACGTATTTGTTATTTATCTGGTTATTGTTCATGTTAATAATAAATGAGCTTTAAGCTAGTGTTGTGAAATTATACACTCTTTCATTTTTGTAGCGTTTGCCTCCATTTGAGAGTTTCTCTCAGGGTCCCACCCTGCAGTTCACCCTGCGCTGGACCAGCGACTCCTCCGATCGCTCCACTGCACCTGTAGCTAAACCTCTGGCCACCCGCAACTCTGAGACCAACCAGGACCCCAGACCCAGCACCCTGAGAGCCACAACCACTCTGGGTGAGCAGCAACACGGAGATTATATAGAGAGCAATCTGTCAGTGGTGCAACAACTGCTTTTTTAAAAGTGACTGATTTCTCCTGTTGTGCTGCAGCTGTTAAAGAGTCCATTAATGCTGACGTGCAAACCAGAAGAGAACTAATCTTAGCTGAGCCCCGACAGAAGCTACGCATCCTCTACCAGGTCAGTCTCACCTCATACTGTATCTGCACGACACACCTTCACATGCCAGAGTCTGTACTAACACCACGAACACCTTCGAGGAGAGATTTGATTCATTGTGTCGAGACTACAAAGACACACAAAAAGACAAGATCATTCATGATTCGGCCTGTAGTTTCAAGATTAAAGCCCCACAGATGATTTATGTTTGTGTCAGTTTCGTCTGTGTCACGCTCGCCGTCTTCTGTTTGTCTGTCCAGTTCCAGTACAACAGCAACACGCGGCAGCAGACGGAGGCCAGAGACGACCTCCACTGTCCCTGGTGCACCCTCAACTGCAGGAAGCTCTACAGTCTCATCAAACACCTCAAACTGTCTCACTCCCGCTTCATCTTCAACTACGTGGTGAGACGAACTCACGCAGCCTAGAAACCTCAAAATATCCTGATGAAGTAAAAATGTCAGAGTACAACTACATGATTAAAAGAAAAATTATATGAAAATGTAGCTATATATATATATATATATATATATATATATATATATATTTTTGTTCCTCTCATATATAAATGTTCACTGAGGCTGTCACATATTTAAACACAGCAGTGAAGTTTGACTTGATTCACTTTTCTTTTGTTCCATGATTGGCATTAATCTCTTGAGTGTAATAATAATAACGCTAATAATAATACACTTGATTTATACGCCACCTTTCAAAACCAGATATAAAATGCTTTAGATGGGTAAGTCGAGATGAAAACTTAACATTTTCAAGTAAAATTTCAAGCAAAAAAATAAAAATCCAGAAGGATAAAAGAACTGGCTAATATTGATTAAATAAGAAGTGATTTAAAAGATCTTACCAGAACTCACAAGAGTCTTGAGTCTTTATGATGTTGCTGCTGTCAGTTTTATTCACACGTCCCTCTCCTGATCTTTGGCAGCCTCATCCTAAAGGAGCGAAGATCGAGGTCTCCATCAACGAGTGTTACGATGGTTCGTATGCAGGAAACCCTCAGGACATCCACAGCCAGCCGGGATTCGCCTTCAGCAGGAACGGCCCCGTCAAGAGGACCGCCGTCACCCACATTGTCGTCTGCAGGTATTAATTTACTTTCACTATTAAAGGGATAGTTCTGATGTTTCTCAGTGTGGTTGTATGAGGTACTTCTCAATAGTCAGTGTATTACCTACAGTAGATGGAGTTTGGAGAAACACACAGGAGTACCAGCACGGGAGCAAAGTAATGTACTGCTGTGGACGGGGGCAGCAAAACGTATTTTAGACACCTAAAAAAAATCAGTATCAGTTTAAGTGTACGCTCTATTTAGAATATTTTCACCACTTTACCTTGCTGTCAGGGAACTGAAGTCTTTATCTATTCTCTCTTCAAAGCCACCAGACTCCTTTGACAAAAACATACATTTTACCTCTCAGAACATGGGAGTTGCCGGTCTACCGCTGCCTCGATCGCTTAGTTTGTTTGTGTTGTTGTGTGACTTTAAGGGGTTGGGAATCAACCCCACGTTACGATATTATCACGATACTTGAGTCACGATATGATCTTATTGCGATTTTAAACATTTTGGGATATGCTGAGTATTGCCATAAGATATATTGCGATTAATTACCTTTTTGCAACTGCAAATTATGCAGTTTGTCAACATCCGTCTTATCTAATACGATTCAGTTTTCACTCAGAGTTTTCATTCACATATCTTGAGGTGAGAGGTCAGTGGACCCTTTTGAAAATGGCCATGCCAGTTTTCCCTTTCCCAACAAGCTAGTATGACATGGTTGCACCCCTAGTGACTTTTAAAGGGTTAGTGTGGCCTTTTTTTAGGTGTCTAAAATGCGTTTTGCTGCTGCCCCCGTCCACAGCAGTACATTGCTTTGCTCCCGTGCTGGTACTCCTGTCTGTTTATCCAAACACCGTCTACTGTAGGTAATACACTGACTATGGAGAAGAACCTCATACAACCACAATTACTTTTCTATCCAGACCCAAGAGGACGAAGGCGAGTCTGTCTGAGTTCCTGGAGCCGGAGGAGGGAGATCAGGAGCAGCCGATCATCAGCGGACACAACCGCCTCTACTTCCACAGCGACAGCTGCGTGCCGCTCCGACCTCAGGAGATGGAAGTGGACAGCGAGGACGAGTGCTACCCCGACTGGCTCAAAGAGAAGACGGCCATGGTTAGTATACAGCTGAACGAACACTGATTTTACGCATGAACTCTGGTTTACTTGTCATTGTTGGCAATACCTTTGTTTGGCTTTGGAGGAGCTTTGTCGAGAGAAAATAAAGAAATCTGTAGCTAATGCTGCTCTGTCCCTTCATTTATGTTGCTTTAACCTGAGAGTATGTCCTGTCTAAAGTCTGACTGCTCTGCTCTCACTGCAGCAAATCGAGGAGTTCACCGACGTCAACGAGGGGGAGAAGGAGATCATGAAGCTGTGGAACCTCCACGTCATGAAGCACGGGTGTGTAGATGAAGCAGGGACGGGGTTCAGTAGGATTTTGCACACAGAGTTTACAGCTGTAGTCTGCTTTACATCACCAGCTACTAACTCTTAAAGGGACTCTCTGTAAGAATCAGAAATAGCTTGTCAACAGGGACGCCGTTAAGTCAACGATAGTCAGCGTCCTGTTGCTCACTCTTGTGCTCGCACTAAGTAGACGGAGCAAGCATCGGTCAAAACAGTGAGGCGACACACACGAGACTGAACGTGATTGACGGGCATCATGTTGATTAACATTAGCAACATTAGCAGCTAAAAACCACAATATCACTATATATTTCACATGCTTGGCAAGAATGTTAGCTTACCAAATGAAGGTCCCTCCATGAATCGAAGGACCGGCTAATGTTGATCGTAGTTTATCCCCGGATGTTGGTCACATTCCTGTTTTGCTAGACGGGCTTCACTAGATATAACTTTGGAATTTTTTGTGCATCTGTGAAGTTTGTGTTGGAGTCTGAGTTGTGGTGGGGGCTGGTCGTTTGTTGGGGTTAGCAGACTCCATTTCTAACCGAACATTAGCTATGGCTAAGTTACTCGCGAGCGCGCATGACGTCACATCCGTTGGATTTTCCCGGAAAAAAACCCGTCCCGGGTTCTTCACATTAAAAGCAGACTACAGGCTGATAGAGGAAACCCAGAAAGTCGCAGAAGGTCTCATTTTTTAGGTTAGGCTAAAACCTGTTCCCACATTAGCAATAAAAAATTATTAAAACATGTTTATACATGTAAAAAGTTACATACAGTCCCTTTTAATATTGAAGGTCTTGATTGACAACTATGAAGCTGATCAGATTAAAATGTTTAGACTGTTATACTGACGTGACGTGATAAGCTGCAGAGAACACACAAACGTTTCATTTTAGCTGTTCAGGAATCAACGTTAAACTAATCTAATCTGTCTGATCTAAATATTATCTACTATATAAACTGAGGTTTTACAGAAATCAGACCTGACACATGCTGCTGTGTTGTTAACCTGATTTCTCTCAGTGATACATTCATATCAACTCTTCTGTCCTCTCTCCAGCTTCATAGCGGACAACCAGATGAACGAGTCTTGCCTGCTGTTTGCCGACCACCACGGCGTCTACATCGTCAAAAACAACCTCTGTCGCAACTTCCTGCTGCACCTGATCAGCATGCACGACTTCAACCTGGTCACCACGCAGACTATTGACCAGGCCATGGCCCGCCTCCGCCTCCTGCAGAGCCAGGGCGCTCACAGGGACAAAGACGAGGAGGAGGAAGAAGAGGACGAGGAGGACTGGGAGACGGCCGTGGAGTCCCAGCCCGAGCTGGATCCAGATCTTGAGTATACACCCTGTAACGACGAGACTAGCAACGGCTGCGTGGAGAATGGAAACCAGCAGCAGCAGCAGGAGGAGGAGAGTGGAGGAGCTGTGACTGAAAGGCCGACTACCAAGCAGAAACTCTCTGGTTCAGTTTGAAACTGAACTCAATCAGAGCGAAGATCCCCAAACAGAAAAATAAAAGGCGACAGACAAACACAGGTTACTGCAGGGATTATGTTTTCATGGGCAGGTTACATCAGAAACAAGGTGAACTTTTTACGTCGAAGAGCCGTTTATCATTTCATTACTTAGGAAGGTTAGGAGTTTAGAGAAACTTGAAGCTCAGAATCATCAGTTATTCTACATCACGTGTCCCGACGGTGACCGCTCTCGGTCCGTCACCTGCTCTCGCATCCTTTCCTTTCATTTCCAACCCACTAAGTTTATTAACGACAAAACGGTGGAGCAAGCACAAAACAAGTTCAGCCTTCACTCTGGATTAGTTTCGACTCTGCACGCTCTCAGATCAGATTGATTTTGTGCTCATTCCGTCGTTGAGTTAACCAGCTTCAAATGGGATCGTTTCCTTTCGTCTTCCTCGGTGTGAAGCACCAATCAGTGACGTTCCTGCTACGCTCGGCTCCACCAAAGGTTTTCTTTATTACGGAGTGTGTTTACATGCACATTATTGTCATGGTTATGGGTCAAAGATGTCCGATCAGGTCTCTGATCAAGTGTCAAGGTGTCCGATGTGGTCTCCAGGTGTCTGGTCAGGCTGCGAGGACTCAGATTATGTCTCCACATGTCTGGTGTGGTCTCTAGGTGTCTGGTCAGTCTCCTAGGATTCAGATTATGTCTCCATGTGTCTGATGTGGTCTCTAGGTGTCTAATCGGGTCTCTGGGTGTCTAATTGGGTCTCTAAGTGTCTAGACAGGCTCCGAGGTCTCAGATTATGTCTCCATGTGTCTGATGTGGTCTCTAGGTGTCTAATCGGGTCTCTGGGTGTCTAATTGGGTCTCTGTGTCTGATCAGACTTCTAGGAATCAAATTGTGTCTCCACGTGTTTGGTGGTCTCTGGGTGTCTAATCTGGTTTGTAATTAGGTCTTCAGGTCTCTAATAAGGTCTCCGGGTCTCTGATATTCTCCATCTGATCACCATAGATTCACCATCAGTATATATATATATATATATATATATATATATATACATATATATATACATATATGTATATGTATATTGATATTTATTATATTTTTCTTGTTTCTAAACTCTTGAGCGAAACTCAGACCCACTCAGCCAGCCGGGTTCAGAGTCCTGGATCAGATGCAGTTTCTACTACTGGTGCTAGATCTTTTTATTCCTCAGAAACACTCAGCGGTGACCTCCACTGCCAGCACTCAAACACCATGATGCACTGTAGCATCTTTTCTTTTCTTTTTAACAAACTTGTTGTGTCTCCTCCAGTGAACAAACGGACAGTTAACTTCATGCGCCGCCTCCTTTGAAATCAACGAGTCAAGGCCGAATTTGTTTTGACGAGTCTGCGATTAAGTGCGTCCGATCGAGTGTCGATGGTCTAATTTGGGGAGAAGACGCAGGTTCAGTCAGCAGTCAATCGAAAGGATTAATTGTCTCAACACTCAACTGTTGAAGCGTTAATCCAGGTGCTGGTTCCAGTTTCTTTAATGGGACAAATTGCTGCTTTTATTTCAGATGATAAAGAACTGAATCCTTTTGGGTTTTTGGACTGTTATTCACTCACGAGGGCTCTGGGAACTGCTGATCTGTGTTTCTCCTTAATTTATCATCTAAAGGATTAATTGACTAAATAATAATTAATTGAAATAAATAGTTGCAGGCCGCTTTCAGAGGAGGCAGAGCCTGAATCAGCATCAACTGAAGGTGATCATTTTATATTTTTTCTCAGCTGGTTCTTGGTTTTTATTTTTCCTCCTGCCGTTATGTACATAAGACTCTGTAATAAAACTGTAATAAATTAGCTTTGGAATATGATTGTTTGGAAACTGAACACCACCCGGGAGGTTTTGTAGTTTTTTTAGTTTACACACCAAAGGGGATAAATTTGCTGCAGATTTCTCTTTTCTTGTCTCCTGTGAACATTTTCTTGCTTTTTGTAAAATAATAATTTCTGTAAAGCATCTGACCCGATGTCACGGCCTTGAAAGTTTCAGTGAGACAGAAATGTCCAGATGCTTTGCTCCATGTTGAACAGACTGTATGCAGCAGTCAGGACTGACATTGATGCAGAACTATTTAGAGGTTTGACGGGAAGAGTTGGATTTATTTGTACCTTCTCATGTTGTGACTCTGCTCTTTAAAAGCTTTAGAAGTCTGATGTGACAAATGCAGCAGAAGTCTGGTTTGCGGTGGGTGTTGAGAGCCGTTTGGTTCACATGTGACAGTTCTGAGTGACGTGCAGAGCACTTTTTTATTTTGGATAAAGCCCTCTGTAGATTTTTTTTTTTTTTTTTTTTCATTCACATGAGACCAGCAGCATTTTGCACAAGACGAGAGGAGCCATGTCAAGAAAACGACTTTTCTTCAACAGTTATGTAAAAACCAGCTTGATGTTGTGAACTTTTAAGTTGAGTCAGAAAAGTTTTTTATTAAATGAACAATTTTGTACGATTATCGACCACGTGGTCCATTTCTTTCACTGATACTAAGTTTAAGAGATCAATGATTTGACACAAAAATGGTCCGCCAGAGTCCGACATCAGAACTGCGCCCATATCAACGGTCTGTTATAAAGAAATAGCAAACCAAAGCCGTGTAATAAATAAGGGATAATGTACAGCGAACTGGTCATTGTTGTGAAAGAAACCCCGCCAGAGTCCGACATTAGAACTGTGCCCATAGCAACGGTCTGTTATACATAGCAACGGTCTGCTATAAAGAAATAACAGACCGTAGAACGCCGTGATTGACCAAACAGAATCAAGTATTCAATAAAGCCGTGTAATAATTACAGTTAATTTATTCCAGTACTGTACTTAAGTACAAATCCTAGGTACTTGTACTTTATTTGAGTATTTCCATTTAATGCATCTCAGAGGGAAATATTGTAATTTTTACTCCACTACATTTAACAGCTTTAGTTACTTTACAAATTGTTTTTGCATACAAAACATATGAAGTTCGTATTGTTATAAATTAAACTACCCAACAGTTTTATACCATAGCCTATATGTTTTCTACAAGTACCGCTGAAACGATTGGCCGATTAATTGATTGACAGAAAATGAATTGGCATTAAAATAGCCAACAGGATGTAAAAGAGTTAAAATGCAACATGCAGCAGTAATATTAATCCAGAAACATCAGATACAGTATAATAGGAAAACACTGACAGGGAACATTTTACTGAAACATCAGTACTTTTACTTTAAATACTTTGAGTATATTTAGCTGATAATACTTTTACTTCTGTAAGGTTTTGAATGCAGGACTTTTACTTGTATCGGAGTATTTTCACAGTGTGGTATTAATACTTTTACTGCAATTAAGGATCTGAATACTTCTTCCATTACTGCAGTTCACAGATATGAACTAAAATAACTGACTAACAGAAACATGCTATGACACGTTTCTGCTAACTTTGTAAACAATCAGAAAATTGTCATCTACCTTCAGATTAAAGGTGAATTAAAGGTAAAAAAGTCTTCAGTTAACATAATTTGACCTTTATTGAACAAAACATCCCAGATGACAGCAGTGAGAATAAATGCAATGCAGCAGTTTGACCAGCAGATGTCACTGTTTTTACTGTCAAACTCTCCGTCACCAGTTTACTCTCCTTCAGCAGGAAGTTTCTGTTCACTGGTTCTCAAGAGATCTGTACCATCAACTGGACCCACCCAGTGTCCTCCACAAAGACGAAACACTGAACAACGAGGAAACATCTCCGCAGAACGTCGGTTAGGGAGCTGAAGAAGAGGGCAGTTTGTGCACGACAAACAAATATTTATTTTAAATTTTGCACAAGGAAAAAACGCAGCGGAAAGACAGAAGTCAAGAACACGAGACTTTTCTTCAGTGTCGTGTTCTCGATGACGCTGCTTTTATCCAGACGGAAAAACTGAATCAGAAAAGCTGAAATGTTGTAAAAACATTAAGATTGTTAGAACCAGATTCAACAAATAACTGATAACGTTGCAGCATCATTGTTTAAAGGCCTTCACTCCACCAGACAGACCAAATAATATAATAAAGAATAAAACTGACAGCAGACAAATACATTCGTGAGAGTAACATAAATATGGTGGAACATCCTGATGTACCAGAGTTAGAGACGCTCTTTAAATTCTAGAAAGTATGTGTCGACAAAACAAAATTACAATAACGTCGTCGTTAAAGAATAGTTTGACATTTTGGGAAAGATGCTGTCTTGCCGAGAGTGAGACGAGACGATTGATAACCGCTCATGTTTGCGTTCAACTCGTTCTCACTCCCAAATACCGCCTCTTGATCAGTGGCCCTCGCCTTCTCATACCGAGGCACGCTTTAGCATCTGTATGAGACACACCGGGCTTTCAACTACAATGTAAACCCATCGTCACTATTAGACGATTAACTGACACAGCAGCTGAGGTATTACGTAGCTTACGTACAAAACTGCCACTAGAGCGTCACAGTTTGAAGCTTGGAGCCACTGATCAAGCGTATTTATTTGACGAGATGGGATTGAAAACGTGTTTGTATGTTTAGTACAGAGCTGGAGCCCCGAGACGATTAGCGTAGCTCAGCATAAAGACTGGAAACAGGGGGAAACTGTTAGCCTGGCTCTATCCAAAGTTTAAAAAAAACGAATTAAGATGTTGCATCTCGATTGTTTCATCAGTACAAAAACATGAATTAAAAATGTCATAGGAGTTTACGTGCTGGAGATATTTGATGGCGACCAACGGTCGTCAGTGTCAAACTATTCCTTCAAAATAAGACACCTCTATCATGAGACTTCATAGTCGAACAGGATCTTGATAACAGAAGCTGCAGTTCTCTTGATGGAAACAGATGCTGAATAGATTTTTTGTTACGCCGACTATAGCTGATACGATTAGTCAATTAATTTTGATGATGGATTCATCACAGTTAGTACATTTTCAAGTAAAATTTGCCAAATATTCTCCGTTTCCAGCTTCTCAGGTGTGACAATTTGTTGCTTTTCTCTGTTTTATATAATTATTAATAGAATATTTTATTTATCAATAATAATCATTAGTTGCAGCTCTAAAGCCAGAGCTGGATGGCAGATACTAAGAAATGATAAACTAAACTTCTCGGTTGGTTATAAACAGTTAAAATATTCCACAAAATTAGTTTAAAATCAAAACATTGTTATTCTGTTTTCAGGTCAAACATCTTTCTTAATATTTAGTATCAACACGGCGACAGAAGAGGTTAACTCAGGTCCTCACATTCATTAATTAACTCTTATTAACAGCAGCCACATACAGTAATGATGAGTCCCACCGTGTAAACTGGACTGAATGAGGCTGATTAGTTCCTCACAGATTTATCAGTAACCATCAAACATACATGACGCTCAACTCTCATCCTCCCACTACAACGGCAGGTTTTGTAAATACTGTTAGGATTGTCAATGCAAACAGCTAAAACAATTCAAAGTAACAGCTGGATTGTTTTAAAGGCGACAGTTAAAAACAAAAAAAGTTCTTCAGCCTGGAGCTAAAAGCTGTAAAAACTCAACAACAATGTCTCTTTCCAAAGATAATAATTCACACATACAGTATGTTCAGCTATTGAGCGGTTTTCTCTTCATGGAGGCAGTAAGGTAGCTTTATTTATCTCAAGAGTTTAGTTTTTACATGAAGGAAAATAAACTCAAGATCCATTTGAAGGTATAATATCTAACTTTTCCGTATTTAAATGTCTAATTGATGATTTTGGTCAATGATTTTTAACGTGAAGCTGCTTTATTCGGTGTTTTTACCAGTTTTAATCAGCGGGTCGGTTGGTTTTGGAGAGGAGGAGACCTCTGTGGTGAAAACAATGAACACTGAAGGAATCCTAACCAGGAGAAGCTGACTGACATGAAGACAACAACTCCCATGATCCCACGCTGCTTCACCACGTCACCAAACTCCGTCTTTTGTCATTGTTTTGAATGAGCGGCAGATAACACTCAGGCCGGTTTGTGATTTTGTCAAACTGTAAACTTTAAACATCCGATGAACACGTTTAGAAAGCAAAAGAAAAATACGACGAGGCGAGGTGTGACTTTCACAGTGACGGGTTATTTTAAAGATAAACAAATAAAAAAAAAAGAGCAGCAGGTTTAGCAGATTGTAACACGTCTGTCTTTTATTTCCTGCTGCTCCCAAAAAAAATAAGAATAAAAACTTATCTATTGTCTTATGGCCTCCTAAGAACAGTGTCCTGGCAGGTTGTCAAACTCTTACTAAATTAAGACGATGCATAGATCAACAGCCCACTGAAAGTCTTCCCCACAGCGAGGGAAGACGCCACATAAAAAACAAAGCTGTAAACAATAGCCAACCTTGTCAGAAGGCCCGAGAATCAAACTAAAAGCCAGGAAGCTGTGACGAACACAACATGGCTCCCTGAAGACTGAAGAGGAGCAGGATCACTGTTGGGTGATGATCTGTTGGTTCACATGTAGAGTGGAGAAGATCGAAACACTGACAGGGTTTCACAAAGAGAATCATATTTCCTCACAAGGAGGCAGCAACGCTCCCAGACACAGTCAGTACGTGACGAATATCATGCGTAGCTGCTAATTTAGAAAAACTTGTCTGAAAGGTAACGGTTGTTGAAGAATTTCTGGGAAGAAATCACTGATCGTTTCCAGACTCAGAAGAAGAAAACCGGAGATGACCAAGCCTGTGTGACGGCCTCCTGAACTCCAGCAGGTTAAAACACCAGCACTTTCCAGCCGGAGTGGACGAAGGAGCAGCCGAAGAAGAGGCAGTCCACCGCCTGGTCCACCAGCCAATCACACACTACCTCCCGATTCCCTGAGCCGATGGTGACCCTCAGCTTGAAGTTTCCCCCCTCGCTCAGGTTGTTGTTGCTGACAGGAAACAGGTTCACCACTTCCATGTCGAAGGTCACAGCGGAGCCCACGGTGATGCCGGGCAGCTGGTTGGTCATCTCTTTACCGTTGACGAATACAGCACCTGAGAGGATCCATACACGGTTAATTGTTACATCACTTCATTTAATAGTTTTACAGACCTTTTTAACAGCAGCAGTGTGTCGACTATCCAGATCATTTAACCCTCTGAGACCCACAATAGACCCTTTTTCAGGGCGTACAGGAGGTTTTTAAGGGGAGATAGCAGGTCAACAGTAGATGTCACATAGAAGTGGTGTACATCATCTGAAAGCTGGGAACCTGAAGATTAATTTGAGATGCAGCTCAGCACTGTGTGTCAAGTTGTCATTAAATCAGAAATAACCATGAATTAATTAATTAATTAATTAATTAAAATAAATTGTGAAAGTGTATAAGGGTTTAGAACATTATGATGGAAGTATATGATGGCCATTCCCATGCTCTATTATGTCTCATAAATTGTTGCAGCAATTTTTTGGGTTGATACCATTTGTTACACAGATTTGGTGCTAAATTTAACCATTTTTTACCACATGAGAATTGATAAAAATGATTAATAATCCCTCCAAAATACCACATTAAGACACCAAGACCTGGAGGAACACCAAAGAAAAAGCCATGCTGTGATCTCAAAAACATTTGACATTTGGAGATTTCTGCAAGAATTGCATTTTGTGGCGATTAGATGGCGAGCACTTCTGTTGTGTAAACTGCTCAGAAACCTCCTTAATGTCAATCTACCTATGAAAGCCATCGGTCCTTTGAATGCTCTAGGTCTCTAGTTTGTGGTTGTAAAGTTTGATGAGGCTGTGATTATCCTAGAGGTCACCACAGCTCATTTTATACAGTGAGGTCAAGTTTAAAAAAGTGGCCTCACTATAATGAAATGGCTACTATGGGGACGGACATCATCATCATACATGAATACAGTTGGGCTCATTGGATCCACAAGAGTCTCAGCTTTACAGTGATACCCAATTTATGTAATTCAAGATTGTTTAGGGACCCCAGTATGCAGAAATATTCAAATACACCATTTTAGAAAAGGCGGAAATAACACATTTATACTGCATTCAAAAACGGCATGTGATTATCATAAAGTGTCTGTAAAGGGGAGACTCGTGGGTACCCATAGAACCCATTTTCATTCACATATCTTGAGGTCAGAGGTCAAGGAACCCCTTTGAAAATGGCCATGAGTTTTTTCTCACCAAAATGTAGCCTAACTTTGGAGCGTTGTTTTCCTCCTTCCCCACAAGTGAGTATGACATGGTTGGTAACAATAAATTCATTAGGTTTTTTTTTAGTTTAGAGTAAAAAATAAAACATTTCTCTCTGAAATGTAGTGGAGAAAACAATAGAGCGTCTTGCAGTAGCTGTGTGTGTATTTAACTGTAGTTTAGTTTGAACACAGTGTGAGAGTTATGCTATAACAAGGTACAAGATAATTAGAGAGTAGAGTTAAAGATGCCCTGCAGAGTCTTCTCGTAAACAAACCCATTGTGTGAATCCTTGAGGTCAAACGAGTTGAATGCATTTTCTTCCTCATAAAACATTTGCAAAGCCAAACCCTTTTAAACTTGCATTGTTTACATCCATGTTTACCAGAGCTGTGTATCATTTAAAAAATGATCAATACCAGTACCCTTAAAGTGATACTGATACCAATAGAGGACTTCACTTGATGCCCATCATGTGAATGGATGCAACAACTTAAGTTACATGTTATGTGTGAAAATAAGCAGTTAGAAAGTAGCAGTTAGTGTTGACTTTACTCTCACTTAATATCAAACTTAGGTTTAGCTGGATTTTCCTGAGATTTGTTGATTTACAAAACTATAGAATATGACCATCTTATTCCTAAAAACACAGAATGACGGTCAGCGTACCGTTGGTGGAGATGCAGACGGCCTGGTCTCTCTGAAGTGACTCCACCACCCTCCCGCTGTCCACACACACGCCCAGACTGTCCCTCCGATCCATCTGACCGGCTGCAGACATCCTACACACACACACACACATAAAAAATATATGACAAAAACACTAGATGACTGGAAGTTTCCAAATCTTTGACATAAAAAGTCCAGGTTAGTATTCATTCATAAAGCTGCTAGAAGTCACCAGACTGTGCACATTTATAATCTATAAAAATAATCAACATGAGTTTAATTTTCCAGTTGGAAGGCATACATAAATATAATAACATAGTATATTATGTGAGTGGGTTTGGGTGTTTGTGCGTACTTGAAGGTGAGCGTCTGGCCACAGAAGTAGGTGGGTGTGTTGGAGTAGAGGACGGGGCAGCGCGACTGGGAGGAGTCACTGCGAAGGGCGATGTTTCTCCTGCTGCTCAGGATGTATCCCTCCGTACCCGGACACCACTCTGGATCATGAGAGAAGAGACAAACACACACAGAGAGCTTATCAACATAATGTAGTTTTAGGTTACATGTAGGGCTGCAACTAGCGATTATTTTCATTGTTGATTAATCTGTCGATTATTTTCTTGATTAGTTGTTTGGTCGATAAAATGTCAGAAAATGGTGAAAAATGTCGATCAGTGTTTCCTAAACCCCAAGATGACGTCCTCAAATGTCTTGTTTTTTTCATGACTCAAAGATATTCAGTTTACTGTCATAGAGGAGTAAAGAAACCAGAAAATATTCACATTTAAGAAGCTGGAATCAGAGAATTTAGACTTTCTATCAATTAATCAATTAGCAAAATAGTGGGCGATTAATTTAATAGTTGACAACTAATCAAGTAATCATTGCAGCTCTAGTTATTTTTAGGAGTTCTATTGTTTTGATTGTTTAACCCCCTCTGTGAATCAGTATGAACGTTGATACTAAAACTCTGTGGTCTGGGTTGGTCTGAGGGATCCACACATCTGTCTGCTTACAGACATGACAGACAGACAGACAGGAGAAATGGATGGATCAGGGGTCGTTGGGGACTGACATTGGGTCTGTATTTGTGTTGCTAATCTGCTGCAATTAAAGTTTTTAGATTCTATACTGTAAAGATTTAAGACAGGTGTTGGCACATCTTGTACCCATTTTGATGATACTGTATGCAGGTATTTAACTATGTGTGAATGTATGCTCCTTGTATGAGTGCTTTCAGTCTCCTTTGTGTTATGTTGCTATACCCCCACCAAACTAGATGGAAAAATGTAATTAAAAAATTGGTCACAAAAAAAAATAGTAATATTCGAGGTACAGTGGCTGGGACCCTGGAAAATATGGCAGTGAGGTATCATGACGCGTTGATGTGTATCAACCCGCTATGATACAAATGGTACAAATATGCCTCCGATGTGGGTTTAAAGTTTACAAAACTTACTTCTACAGTACTTCTAGTCTATTATTCTTGTATACTGTAAGTAGAACACTTAACAACACCCCACAATAAAATTACATTCCCATGTGCATGTCTAGAAATTCATACATTTTTCGGTGTAATTTTGCTCATCTTCATTGTATAAAGCTGCATTTACACCAAAAAAGTGGCGAAAAGTTGAAACAGAATCAACTTTTGGAGAAACGCAACCTGACGTCACGCTGCAGCGGCCAATCACGTACTGTAACTGAAAAATGCATGACCAAAACACAACGGAGTGTAATGTTATGTTTCATGTGTAGTCACTCTAATTGTGCACCAGTTTAAGTTTAGAGGAATAAATAGTAAAAAAAGAGACCGGTGGAAACTGGTGGAAACGGGCTATTTTGTAAACACATGTGCCAACAACATCATCAGCAATGTGTCTCTCATATGGTATCGCGTCATTTACTGTGTATTTCTCACGTGTGTTTTCATGACAAAAAATAGTTTGTTGACCTCATCGGGGATTCCTCCTGGTGAAAGATCTTGTAGTGTGTGACCTCCTGTCATGTAGTGTGAAAACCACAACAACTAAAGACGATTAAAGACTCCCGATTACAAGACAGCACGTTGTGTAGTGTGAACAGTACAGCGATCTGACGACTTTGAAAGTCGTGTAGCGTGAACTCGGCTTAAGGGTTTCCCACACTGAGCGTGTTGTTAGTATGGTCACAGATCACGATAAGATTTCGACCATAAGTCCCCGTGCAGCCGCCCCTGGGTCAGATATGGCAGCTGAGTGTTCACCTACCGTGCGGTGCCAGTGTGGTGTATCCCGTCTGTGGGATGCTCCAGGGGCTCCACTCGGTGCGACCCTCCCCGCGGGCGCACACCCTGAACAGATAATCAGTGTGAGGGTCGAGGTGGAGAACCAGGAACTCGCAGTCCCGACCGATGTAGGCGTCCTCGTACTGGCTCCCCCCGCTGCCAGACCGCCGGTACTGCAGTCGATAATCTGCTGCTGCAAAGTCCTCGTCCACCTGATGCACACATATAATGAGAATTACATCAACACATATGTGAGTATGTTCTCTGTGTTTATGCCACCTCTACCCATAACCGACCTTGCACCAGCGGACCAGGACGCTGCCCGGTCTCTCCTGCAGCTCTTCTATCTGGACGGGCGGGTGGGAGGAGACGGAGCCAAGGCGGGACACCCGGTCCCTCAGCAGACTCAGCAGGGAGTCGTCCAGCTGGGCGGAAACACACGGCACGTCCACCAACGCTGGTACCTCCGGTAAGCTGGAAAACACACAGAACTCCAAATATAAAACACCAGGAAGTACCAGAATCACTGGACAGGACAGTTACAGGTGCTTTTTCTGATCATGGAGTATTATTGAGAGTCTCTGTCCTACCTGTCCAGTTGGATGTGCATGGCCTTCTTGGTGAAACTGCCCAGTTTGTCCTCCTTCTCCCCGAGACCACAACGCAGAGCGGCTTCCCCTTGAGAGACAGAGATGGAGGCTATGTTTAAATATTTTATGAGAAGTAAGGATGCAACAAACGTGTATTTTCATTGTTATTAATCGTTTAGCCCTAAAAAATGCCAACCGTCCAAACCCCAAAGATCATATTTTATTATCACATAACAGCAAAACAAGTAGAAAACAAGTAATCGTTTGCAGATGGTGTCTGTCCAACAGCAGAGATGTAACCGTGATGTTTCAGGGACTCACCTTCTCTCAGCAGCTCGTCGGCCTGGCCCACCCCGTGCTCAATGAGGCTCTGGCATTCATCTAGCGGTTTGACGCTGTCCGCCTCGATGGCGTCCACCTCGGCCAGCAGGGTGGCCAACCGCTCCGTCAGCAGCCGACTCGCCGCCGCCTGCAGCTCTGTGAAGTGCCGCCGGAGGGCCTCGCGCGCCTGACCCGAGCTGCCCCGGACCTAAAGAGACCCAAACAGAGTGTTGGCGGTTATGAAACACCATCATCCTGCTTTACATTTATGCAATTTCAAACCTCCACAGCCAAGATTTGTCCGGTACCACCACAGTCTAGGTATGGACAGATCAATACTGCAGAAGTCATTATGTCACTACTAAAACACTTTTGTATCAACTACTGGACAGATTGCACTGAAAGTTGGTACAAACATGCAGAAAACATGCTGTCACGCTGTCATGACAGCTTATATACTTAAATGCTTTTTTAAAAGACAATTTCAATATGACACGTCCTCAGATTTTCAAAAGTTTGTTGGTAAAAGCTTCATGCTGACAGACAACTAAAGGCTCCGACTAGTTAACATGACAAATGGAGTCCCAATGACCTCAGACAGCTAATAGCAGTCATAACCCACAGCAGTAACTGTAAGAAAATTATATTTGTTATTTTATAATAGTCAACAAATCCCACAAAAGGTTAATCCGTCTCTCAATACTTTCTGACTTCCTGTTAGTGGCTCTCAGCTCTAAGCCCATTGGTTCCTACTGAAGAAGTAAATCTTTAACAACACAAATATATAGTTTCATTTTAAAGAAGTCTCAGTAATTTCCTAAAACAGCTGCTCACTGTAGTTTTTAATCAAACAAACAGGAGGAAATAGTGTATTAGATGGGGACTATTTTCAGAGGCGGATTAATCCACATGTGGTGTTCTAGTGAGTATAAGTGGCAGCAGGACGGTGTATGTGGGATTGAGAGTAAATAATGTAAAGTGTGTGTGTTCATGATGATGAAGGAACATGTCACCCAGTGACACAGTGAGGCTCAGTGATGTCTTTTAAAGGAGCTCTATGGCTCAGAGGAGTAAGGCACTACGGTAACACATTTTACAGGTCCACAAATTTCATGGTAATTAGGTGATAATTAGCAAGAAAAAATTACTTTGTTTGGCTGTCTTGAATTAGGACTTGACTCTCGACTTTTATAATTATCATTTTATATCTATTATAAAGATTATTTAATAATTATATTAAGCAGTAATAAATAGCTGGTAATTTATTTAATACATTTTCAGGAAAAGAATACAAAGTTAATTGAGATGCTTTATTTGCATGTCTGCTGATAAATAGATAATAATTTGCAAATAACTCTTTTAAAAAACTCCCTGAATTCTTACATTAGCTACCAGGTTACATGTAGACAATAAATCACACAACGGTGAGATTTGTGCCTGATCAGAAGTGTCTTCTATTAGTTTTGGTTTTCCACCTCCGATGAAGAGCAGCCGCTTCTCAAGCCTACGGGCCCTATTTTAACAATTATATGCTATTTTAGCATATAATTATTAAATAATGTTTATAATAAAGTCATTTTCCATCAATTTTGAGGTAAATATTGGGGTAATTTGGTAAAATAGTAAAATAGGTTACTTGCTAATTATCACCTAATTACCATGACATTTGCGGACCTGTAAAAATGAAGTGTTACCGGCACTACTACTACTACTACTACTACTACTACTACCGAATACAGTGTAAGCACACACTACCCTCACTGAAGAGTAGCTCGTCAGGAAGCTTGCAGGATTGTCATCAGCGGTAGAGGTCGTGTTTCAGTTCCTCTTTGCAGAACACACTTTCATAAACCAACATACACATGCACATATACATGCACACGCACACGCACACACACACACACACACAATCATTTCACAACAAGTCTACAGAGAGAGCGATAGAAAGATAGCAGGAAACGGAAGGCTGATTGACAACTGCTGCACTGATAAAGCAGGACAGTATGACTATGAGAATGCGAACACACACACACACACACACACACACACACTGGGTTTCTGCCAGAATACACACTGAACTTTGTGGGTGTCTATGTAAATGTGTGTGGGATTTTTCCACTGGAGACAAGACATCACTTCCTGACGACTATCAGCGCCACACAGACGACCGAATGATCAATATTTTGGTAAAATAAAAGTCAAACTAAAATCATGACCAGACATGATTAAACACGGAGGAGACGATCTGACATCAGGCCAATGTTTGGACGACTAGATGCTGCAGTGATTGTCCGAGTTTTCAAATACACACGCTCTGGTATCTCCTTCTTATTGTTTGTGTGTGTGTCATGTTTCCTTTAATCTGGTGGTGAGCCATCACTGCTGCTGTGGGAAAGAAAGGGGTTATGGGAAAGAAACCCCGAGATAATGCATGATAGAGCCGCTGGGATTGGGCGGAGGGAGTCCATTCTTGGAAAAAAAATGCTCTATGAAGTTACTGCTGCTGTGAACCGAATATTTCCTACTGCAGCACCTTCACATTAAAAGCATTTAACGGACTTATATTATGAATTAATCATAGGAAATGCAATATGTTTGTCAGTGAGCTGGACACTGACCGCTAAAATAAGACAACGGTCATTTTTTGCCAGCGGATCAGTTTGAAATATGTCAGGGAATAATGAAGAGTCAGGAGCAGCCACAGTGAGCTGTTAGATGAAGAGCGAGGTATAAAATCAGATCACAGTTGCTCACAGAATGATGGAAAAAGGCCAATTATTGCCTGACTTCTTTATTTATTTATTGTTTTGCTGCTCCCAGTATTCTGGGACCTGTAGTGTTAAATTATAAGTTCAGTATATTTGAGTAATAGCGGCACTGCACAGTGGTGCAGTGGTTAGCACTGTTGCCTTACAGCAAGAGGGTCACAGGTTCAAACCCGGCTTGGGGCCTTTCTGTGAGGAGTTTGTATGTTCTCCCCGTGTTAGCGTGGGTTTTCCACCGCTGTCTTCCGGCAACATGTCACCTCGCCAGATTTCAGAACGAGACTTCTCCTTGAGCGACTTTTTCCATAATGTCAGACATTACACTTCCTCCCACAGTCCAAAGACATGCAGGTTAATTGTTGACTCTAAATTGCCCGTAGGTGTGAATGTGAGCGTGAATGGTTGTCTGTCTCTATGTGTCAGCTCTGTGATAGTTTGGCAACCTGTCCAGGGTGTACCCCGCCCTCGCATCATCCTTTCCTTTCCATAATGTTGTCAGACACTTATAATAACAATCTGAGCCTGTCAGTAGTAAAAACACGCACTTTCAGTGAATGTACACCTTACATTGATGCTGCTCACTGACCTCGCTGCTTGTTTAGCCGCTGCAGCGCTCTCCCTCAATACTGGACCAGTTTCAAAAATTGTTGTCCCTATTAGTCACTTAGACAGAAAAACATGAGAAATAGGTTGAAAAAGTACCGAAGTTACCCTTTACCTTACCCCGCATTTGCTGTTACTTCCAGTAAACATGGTGTTGCCAAATCAACGAGGACTATTAGATTGCCACTTTAAGAAAATGAGTCATAGTCTGAAATTTCTGGACAAGAATCTGACCCCGTCCCTCTCCTCTAAAACTTGCTGTCCGTCCATAGCAACAGGAAATAGCAGCATTGTTTACTGTGAGCAGCTGGAGGGGTAAATCTAGACAGCAGGAAAAAGGAAGAGATAACAGAGAGAGAGAGAGAGAGAGAGAGAGAGAGAGAGAGAGAGAGAGAGAGAGAGAGAGTATACTCTCCTGGGACTCTGTTGGGTCAGGGGCTACTGTAACACACTTCATATCACCCTGGACTGGTTGACACAGAGAGACACCGTAAAACCATCATACCTCAGGAGGACAACACTGGCTGCAGTAACATGAGCCATTTTTTCTGCATAAAAGAAGTGAACCCAAGTGGTGCTATCCATCCTGTTATAGCAGAGGAGTGAGTAGACTACCTGTTTGCGGGCCTGGTTGAGGCCATGCAGGCGCTGCTGGAGTTCACTGCGGTAGTTCTGGGCCGCCTCGATGCTTTCTTTCGCCTCCTGCAGCAACACGTCCACCTCCACAGACATCCTCCCGCCTCCTGACACACACACACACAAAAGAAGAATATTTACAAAACACAACCAGATATGCTGTATAACCTGAAACCAGATGCACACAAACTCACATACTGTGTTTCAGAGAGTATAAAATGACTGCAGCTCATGTCCTGAGGGATCTTTATCCATCTAAAATTACTGTTCCTTCCCAGGATAAACCACCAAACCCCTTGCTATTAGTTATTATTATTATTATTATATTTTTTATTATATAATATAATTTTATAATATAATATTATTATTTATTTATTTATTATTATTAATGTAGCTATTGAACTTACTTATGGAAATTATTATTACCATTTATTTATTTAATATTTACTTATTTATCCTCATCCTTGCACATACTTGCACATTACTCCAATCACAGTTATTCATGTATGAACATATGACACACTTACACAACACACTTTCATACTTGCACACAAACACTTATAATACTCCCACTAACAAAAACAACTACAAATCTGTACCATATTCAAATTATAATGTTTTGTGTTAATGTCTGTATATTTCATTATACCTTTGGCTGTCTGTCTAATTGGTCACCTGCTTGTACTATGTGTCACTGACAAAAAAAAACTAAAATAACTGTTGATTATTATTTTATTTTCTATTTATTTTAAACACAAAAAAAACATCAACGCACACAGTCAGCAAATTCTCTCTGCTTTTTTCTTGTTTTTAAGAATTGCAACTTTTCTCTTTGTTCATATCCCGGGATACACCCAAGCCCTTAATATGAATTGATTTATTTACTTATTTGTGTTATTATTCATTATTATTAATACTTTTTTCTATTATTACTATTTGTATGTAGTTATTGAACTTACTTATCAATTATTATTATTATTATTACCATTTATTTATTTATTTATCCTCCTCCTTGCACATACTTGCACATTCCTCTGATCAGTTATTCATATATGCATATATGACACACTTTCATACATGCACACAAACACAATACTTGTCATTATGGAGTATTGAGTGTAGAAAAAAATGATTTAAAACAATTTGAGCATAAGGCTGCAACACAACAAAATGTGACAAAAGTGACAGGGTCTGAATACTTTCTGTATGAGGAGTCAAATGCATCACAACCTGCATCCTCCACCACAAAAACTACGAGGTACAACGCTGCATGCAGAGCATTATGACTGGCAGAGGATGTGAGGCAACAAGAAAACCACTTCCTGCTACCAGCCGGTTAACAACACGACTTTATGAGTGACTTCAGCACGCTGCAGCGGGGGGAACAGACTGATACGGACCTTTAAATACAATATGGATGAGGACTGATCAGTCTGATACAACATGAACCTTCCTTCAAAAATAAAACACTAAATAGGAGCACTTCTGATTCAATCCTGACCCCAGAATAATACACTCATAATACCCTCAGTGAGTAACATAACGTCAGTTTATTAAGCTCCTTCCTGTGACCTTAGCATCCGTTATCAAAGATCACTAAAATAATGCTGCTGGGCAGGTGTATTTGGTTATTTTGACTCTGTGTTAATGTTAAAGCCATTCGGTGTATAATGGAAAACTGATAGCACAGAACAAAGTAACATCAACATGTAGAGTTAGTCTAATGTCAGTGTTAACGTCACCGCAGTCACACACATGAGAGTGAGACTGCGGAGAGTTTGAGACTGCTTCTAAAAGTGTAGGAGAGTTTGCAACTGAACATCTACAGCAACTCGACTCGCAGAAAACACTTTATACCACAACAGTATATACCACAAAATACATTAAAGCCAGAGTGTTTCTCACTAATTATCACAGAAAAAGCATCTAAATATTAACTGTAAAGCATCAGTTTGTTTGTTGCATCAGTTTTTCACCTCCAAAATAAGGTGTTGAAAAAAACCATTCATTAAATCATCGCATAAAATATACAAATATATTGCTAATACACTTATTTGGAGTCTATAGCACCACCATACACTGATACTATGAACAAAACATTGACTTGAGAGCAAAAACTTCGTGGAAATCACTGTTCACTCTGCAGACAGAATGAAACTGAAGATGAGACTAATTTCAATTTAAACTACCCTGAATGATTTCCTCTGTTCATGGTGCAAAAATCAAGGGGACTTAAAACACAAACTTTTCAGTTTCAATTAATCTGTCAACCGTTTTATTAATTTATAGATTAATCGTTTAGCCAATCCCAATTTCCCACAGCCCAAGGAGAAATCTTCAAATTGGATTTTCTGTCAGATTAACAGGCCGAAACCCAAAAGATATTTAATTTACTTTGTTATAAAACTGAGAAAATCAGTTACATTTGAGAAGCTGGAGCAAGCAAATCCTTTGCATTTCTGAAGGGGTGTGAATCACCAGTTTCATCACGATACGATATTTTATCGATTCGTTGGACTACGATACGATATTTGCTGATATCACGAAACCTACCGCAACACGATTTTGATTCGATTCAATTCAGGGGCCTGCGATCGATATGAGACAATATCATATTGCATACATATTTAACACAATCAGTTACATTTATATCAACTCACAAAAAGCAACTAAAATATGATTTGACAATTTTTATTACTGGGCTCTTCCAGACATTTAAGTAAAAAACAATTCTTTTGATAAAAATAATAAAAGTAGACCTCCTGTTGTTCACTATAACGCTACATTTCTCATCTATAAGTGCAAATGTTTTTTTATCAGTTAAAGAATTTCAAAATAAAGACGTATCTTAAAGATGCATGGATGTTTTTACTTTGCATTGATGATATTGGATCGTTGATCATTGAATCGATAAATCGGTCCAGATTAATGTGAGTCATTTTCTGCTGATCGACTAATCAATTAATCGACTAATTGTTTGAACTCCGCTGATACTGATCCAGTGGATCGAATCAATGCATCCTGAATTGTTTCCACAGAAAAATAGAAGCATTTCGAATTTTTTAATCTCAATGGCGAATTTAAATGGGCGAGATTGTGGATTTGTCACAATGCATTTTATTTCTTTAAATTCAGTTTTTAAACAAAATACACCTTCCCTTTAATACACCTCTACGGACTGGACTAAATACGGAGAGTAACCTAACACCAGTAACACCAGTAAAATTCATTCATGCCCACGTATGATAGTGCTGTAAATATAATATATACAGTAGGTTCATGTGTGATGTAGCAATAGGCTTCCTGTTAGATAACTACACTCATTTCAATCTTCACATGTTAAAGTCTTCAAATGATGAAGGTTAAAAAGTAACTTTCTTTTTTCGTCCTCCTCCTCAGAGCTAAAAGTAAAAATGACACAACCTGCTGCGGTCGACCACGCTTCCTTTACAGCGCCATCTAAAGAGGAAGTCACCGACGGGCCTCGTGCTGCTGCCACATACAGTAGACACAGTATCGTCATGTGGCCCAGGAGGGCATCTTACATTAATATTACACACTATGATGAATGTATTCACCATTGTTACAACATTACATCCATAATGAGCTCATCCTCTTCAAAACACAGAACCATACAAATAATAATCTATATAAATACAGGTATTCACTGTAAATATCAGAACTAATAATGTATATGTACAAGTAAATGTTTTATTTGTGTAACTATAGATAAGAAACAGAACCTGTGATGCATGGTATATTATTAAAGGAACATTTTCTAATTTTGGACAATTTGCTTTTTTGGGGTCAAGAATCTGATGTATGTCTGCAGATTATTATCTCGATTAATTGATTAATCAATTTATTTCCTAAAAACCCAAGTTGCTGTATTCATATTCTTTGTTTGGTCAGACTAACAGTCCAAAACCCAAATATTTTCTCTTTACAATGATATAAAACACAGAGTAGTAGTCATGTCTCACAATTAAGAAGCTAGAAGGAATACATTTTTGGCATTTTTGCTTATTAAAT
>CAKAKR010062259.1:80043-126087 GCA_916700685.1 Adelosebastes latens
AGAAGCTAGAAGGAATACATTTTTGGCATTTTTGCTTGTTACATGATTAATAAATTATCAAAATAGTTGCTTAATAAGTTTCTCTCAGTCATTATGATTAATGAGTAAATTGTACATCATTAGTAGTAAATGGGCTAAAACATGCAAAACCACTGCTATGGCCCTTTAACTTTTTCTATATACTTTAATATTTGTCTATAGTTCTGAAACAATCAACAGATTATGAAAATATTTGCATTTTAATTTCATTTAGAAAAAACAAATCGATTGATCGACTAATCGTTAAACCTCTAATATACATTTATCATTGAATTTGTTGTTTAAATAAAGTTAACTTGATTGTCACATACATTTTGATCAAATATACAAACACATATCCAATCAGCTGATTTACTGTTACACACCACACCCAACAAAACTCCAGGAGGCCTGTATGCAAATCTTTTACCCACATGAATGCAAATGTAGGGCTACAGAATTATGCAGGCATGCACTCGCTCGGACATTAATAACATGCACACATATATCAGTCCTTCCCTCTCTCTGAATCCTTTATTTCTGCCAACAAACTGACCAGAACAGCAGCCATTAACAGACACCCTCAACATAGATTTTATTTTTCTATTTATCGTCTAAAAAAGGACGCTAACCCTCTCTCTCTCTCTCTCTCTTTAATCCTGTGGTTTATAATCCCTCTTTCTCTCCAAAACCTATTTAAGACTCACCACACAAATGTCAAACTGGTTTGTCCTATAACACAGAAAAACTCTTGTCTATTATATACAGTATAAATGATACAGGTGTGGCTATAGACACAAACCTGTATTCTTTAAGCTTATATGTTTTTTATGTAAATGTGCAGCCAAAGAATATCAGCAGCGTGTTTTTCAGAGTATTTAGGTCAAGTTGCATGGAATGATGTCCTGCCGCCCAGCTTTCACACGTCTGTCAGACTGTTTACGGTGTTAGAAATATGTAGTGACTCAACCAAAGTCCTGCCTGGGGGAAAAAGTCTTAAAGAAGCTTTGTATGAGGCGAGAAAAGAAGCATACATTTCATATATATTTGGTCACAATCCAACACGAAAGGTAACAAACACTGACTGATCAAACAGATTTGAATAAAGGGTTTTTGTTGTGCTGCTTTTGTGATTGTTTATTCATCATTCGATGTTTTAATATTCTTATTAATATACTCAAAGTTTGCTGTTTTTGAAGCACTGAAGTTGATACAAACAGTTAAGCACTTGAATGCCTCATACTGTTGTTGAATCTTTTCAATAACATTTAATTCATGATGTCTAATTCCCTTTTGATATGTTTAGATATATTTTCTTTTCTCCTGTACTGTTTTTTGTATGTATTTCATTGTTTTTATTGGATTGTTTTCCACTGTTTGGTTAGGTTTTTCTGCATATTTTGTGCACTTCTTGTTATTGTTTAACTTTTGTTGTATTTTTAAAATTATGTTAGTTTAGATCTTTCTTCCTTTTTTGTTATTGTTTTTTTCCTCTTTTACCTCTCCTGACACATTTCTTGTTTGTTTTTTTCATTGACTGGATTTTGTGCAGTTTTATATATGTGCAAATAAATAAAAAAAGAAAAAAAGAAAAGTCAAGGAGTTTAAAGAAAGCTGCTCCTCCAAAGCATGCTGCACATGCTCTGACAAATAGGAAAGTTATGAAAGGCACTCAAGTCCAAACCCACATTATCATTATTATTATTAGAGCAGACCACACTGACAAGAAGATACAGCAGGAGACATCAGACATGTCTCAACTCGCTCACAACAACTTCCGTATTTTGTAGTTATTTGTAGTTAAACCTCCGCCCACCAGCACTGGGGCTGCCCTATAAGTTTTCTTTATGCATAATTACATAATTACATAATTCACGCTGCATACTTTCTGTTATTTTCATGTGGGAATGTCACGCATTGGATTTAGTCCAGATAATATGAACTTAGCTGGCGTGTGGAGAGAACCACTACCAGACTCCGTTAAGAAATCTCCTACTTTTAACTTGGAGTTGCTCTCAGCAAACCTATGTACATCACAGTAACATTATTAAAAGTTTTCCTAAATATTGAATGTATTTAAGTCAATTCGGCGTAGAAATTATTCACTAAAGCAACATCTTTATCTATGAAATGTCCACTTCAATAGATGGTCGTCATGGTGAAAGATGTTGAGAGTAACAGACGTACCAGTAAAAAAAGTTGTGAATATCAGCTGTTAATGAGAGTGAAAGAGTGCTACAGGTGATATAAGTGATTCAGGTAAGCTATGACTTATTGAGAGACACTACTTGCCAGTTATGGAGACGACAGCTGGCGTGTGGAGAGAACTACTACCAGACTCCGTTAGGAAATCTCCTACTTTTAAGTTTGCGAAGCTGTCAGCAAACCTATGTACTTCACAGTAACATAATGAAGAGTTTTACTAAATAATTATTGTATTTAAGTCAATTCGGCGTAGAAACTGTTAACTAATCACTCATCTTTATCCATGAAATGTCCACTTCAACAGATGGTCGTCATGGTGAAAGATGATGAGAGTAACAGACGAACTAGCAAAAAAAAGTTGTGAATATGAGCTGTTAATGAGACTGAAAGAGTGCTACAGGTGATAGAAGTGATTCAGGTAAGCTATGACTTATTGACAGACACTACTTGCCAGTTATGGAGACGACATTTTAATGTATATTGTGGTTATCTTCTCTCAGAAGACAGGAGGACAGTTTGAGGCTAGCTTGTGGCCAAAAGACAATGAATCTTGGATAACGCTTCAGAGAGCAAACACAACAAACTACCAAAGAAAACAACTGTTAAATCGTTTAAAGTAAAGAGCATCAGTTCTTAAGCGGAGGAAAGTCTTCAAACTTACCTGTTTTACTCCTTTCAGATGGCCATTTAGTCCAGAAAGTTGTGAATCAGCTCTCAGACGCTGCCTCACCGCCGCTAGATGTGCCCAAGTTTTGCTTCAAGCCCAAAAATGACACTTCCGAGGTTTTCGGGACAGCAGCCAATCACAGACGAGATCGGTTTGATCGACAAGGAAACCAGCCAATGAGGATCGAGATATGCTCTTTTCTCCCCTCCCTCATCATCTGACTCCTCAGAACTGATGAAATTAGTTGATGGGTGAACTAATTGAACCATACTGTGGTTACATGTACATGTGTGCATTTATTTATTTATTTAATATTCTTTTATTATGTTTATCATTATCATTTTCCACTTGTGCAATTTTGTTAATAGTCTGTTTATTGTCAATACTGTATATACTGCTCCTATTTTTTATACTTCCTTCTATTTAAATGGTTCATATTTTGTTACACTTTGTTTAGCTCTTTTTTTTACTGTGTTAGCTGATGCATCTTGTTTTTTGCACTATCCCCTTTGCTGCTGTACACTGCAAATTTCCCCACTGCGGGACTAATAAAGGAATGTCTTATCTTATCTTATCTTATTAGTCATATGTTATACAAGTCATTATCACTACATTATTTATACTTAAGTTGATGTATCATGTTTATAATTAAGCTTTTTTTTCTACAAATAGATTTGTGTGTATCTGTGCACATGTGTATTTGTCCTTTTCCTTTCCTTTAAATATATTGTCTCAAGCACTAATGAAAGTGTTTATATGCATCTTATATATATTGCAATTGCACTGTAAATTGAGCATCTTTCAATAAAACAAATATTTACCAAAAATTGAAGTCACGTTATTGTATGTTATGACAGAAGTGTAGTATTTACATGTAGTGCTCTCATAATGGTGTTACCTATATTTATACAATTGATACAAACCGATTAGCTAAGTGTTTCGTTTATTATATTAACTTATATTTGTACAGATATTTAGATCCCCAACTCCCCTAAAAGACACCCGAAACCAACAAAAATCAAGCGTGTAGGGTGAAAAACTATTATAGCATTACTAATCCTGCAACAATTGATATAAGAAATCAAATAAAAGTCAGTAATGCATATCAATTCTTGTGCACCTTGGATCAAATATTCAAATAGCCTAGAATAACACATCATAGCTAATTAAAAAAGTACAATACAATGAATCAGAGGTTTGACAAGGCAGTGAATGTAAACAGGTTTCTTTCCTCAGGTATCAGGTAGGATAATGGGCTCTATGTGGAGTGACATCACCCTCTACTGGTTGTAGTGGATACAGCATGTGTGCAGTAGTGCTGCTTGAGCAGTTGAATTAATTGTAAGGGCACAATAGAGGTCCCAGATCCATGTTGGATCAGATACAAACATCCTCTGTGTTTTTCAAATTAAACAAGCTTATTGTAGTTTTATTACTATTAAACCTAATAACTAGTGGACTGGAGTGTGTTTGAGAGACCCATGCAGGAGTTCCAGTTCAGAATACAGAGCAATTGTATTATCCTTTTCATTTATTTAAGATAAGATAAGATAAAATAAGATGTACCTTTATTAATCCCCGGCCGGAAATTCAGGTGTCAAAGCAGCAACATCAGCAAACAGAGTGAAACACAGGAGAGGTAAAGGTATACAAAAATTATAAAAACAATAATAGAGATATAAAAGATACAGAGTGAATGGGTGAACATAGTGTATACAGTCCGTCAATAAATAAATGTAGTATGTGCAATAAATAAATGTAATATGTGCATATGTGCAGTCTATAAAGTGGTATATAGGATGTATAGTGTAAAGTAAGTGTAAAAGGCGCCAGTGGTTTGAGTCCAAGATGGTTGCAGATAGTGCATGTTAAAAGGTAGATAGTGCATGTTTAAAGAAAAATTAAATTTTAAATTTGTAGATTTCTTTACATGTACATGTATATTTCAACAGAAATAGTGTGTAATAACAAAAATAAATCAAATATGAAATAAGAAATTCACTTACAAAATGTAATGGGCTCTATGTGGAGTACAGATCTGACAGACTGACAGTGCGTCATGACGTAGCTCTCAGTGACGCATAACGTCTGACGTCTCAGTGACGCAGCACGTCAGACTGGCCCTGGACAATCCCCTCAGATTAGCGCTTTGACCCTCAGGATTTGTTGGAGAGACACCTGAGAGAGCGGCACGGCGAGTGAGAGCAGACAGAAAGATCTAGATTAATATTTATATTCCACTTGAGCCTTTTCCACAAGCTCCTCCATATAGCCTTTAAGGATTTGGATGCATTTTGACGCACATAACTCCAGGACTTTAGAGGACCCCTCTCCAAAGGACCAAAGTGGATATTTATAAAGTGTGTGATATTCCTGCAGCCGGTGGAACCGTCTAATCCCTCTCTGATTACTGCACAGATGGATTGCGTCGATGGATTGCGACCAGGACCTACACTGTTAAGAATTTCCCAGTAAAATAACAGTAAAGAACTGGCAGCAGGGTTGCCTTTATGTTACTAATGTAAAATTAACATTATTATACTGTCGCTGAAATTTACAGCTTTGTACTGTTAATGAAAAATACAGTTTGAACTGTTTTTTTTTAAATTAATTTCACAGTATTTTACATTATCTTACTGATTTGTTTTAATGCACTATTTAGGTTGTATTTTTTTTTACATACATTTTAATAAACATTATTTTTTGCCTAGATGAATAGACTTAGCAGGTTACAGACATAGGAATAGTCACACTAAATACAATTTAAGGCACTTGTTAGGAAAAAGGTTATAATAGACTTGTTGACACTTTTTCCCAAAATGTATGTCTATAGCTGGCTACAAGCACAGAATGCAAACCATAACAACATGTGAGTGAAGAACAGAGCTAATTCACTGATTTTCCAATCATGTACAATGTACAAGCCTCACATGTGCAGATCAGGACCCAGAATTAAAAAAATACTGCATGAAACTGTTACTTATGATGCTTTAGACAGTTGATCAGCAGTAAAGTGCTGTTTTTTTAAGAATGCATTATAGTTCAGTTAAAAAAGTTAACAGGTTTTCTTTTGTATTAACAGTAAAGCACTGTTTTTAGCAATAAAAGGTTAATACTGTTGAAATCCTGCCGTAAATTAACAGCAATTGTTTACAGTGTGACGTCACATCAGTTTAACCGCTATGCTCGCGTCTTGATTGCTTGTATTGAAGCCTTCCAGCATCACTTTGGACTCCAGCTTCTTCTTCTCTCCAGCATGAGGAGAGCTGTGCTCAAAGAAGCAGCCAAACGCTTCCCCTGGCTGGCCAATGTCACTCTGTACGGCTGCTTGTTCGCCGGCGGTGACCTCGTCCATCAGCTCATCGCTCAGAAGGAGCGCATGGACTGGAAACACACTCGCAACGTCGCCATTGTGGCAATCAGTTTCCATGGAAACTTCAACTACTTCTGGCTGCGAGCCCTGGAGAGGCGGTTCCCTGGGAAGTCCGCCGGGATGGTTTTCCGCAAACTCCTGCTGGACCAAAGCTTCGCGTCGCCTTTGGCCACCAGTGTCTTCTACACTGGTAAGTAAGGTGGCCTGACTGCAACTCAGCGAATCCACATCTAATGCAAAGACAGTTTAGAGTTTGATTAAGCAAGGCACAGTGCAGACACACTCTGTGAATATCACACTCAATGAATATCACCTGATGCCAAAAACATCCAAATATCTAAATCACAAATTGTTTTTTTACCCCATGTCATCAAGGCGGATTAATTATGACATATCACACCCTACAATCGTAAAAAAAAAAAAAAGTTAATACACACAATCAGGTTATTAGGCTTCTTATTAAAGGGACTGTTTGTAACTTTCAGAAATGCTTGTTAACAGCGACACCTGTGGCCGTTAAGTCAACGAAAGTCAGCGTCGGGCTCGTGCTTGCTCGCTCTACATAGACATGAACGAGCATCGCTCAAAACAGTGAGGCGACACACCGCAGCTAAAACCACAATATCACTCTATATTTCACCTGCTTGGCAGTAATGTTAGCTGACCAGACGAAGGTCTCTCCATGAATCAGTGCTGATCCTAGTGTTGGCTTTTCCTGCCTCAGCCTCCGGGGCTGAGGCAGCGGGGCTGAAGCAGGAAGAGAAACGTTATCGTCTCCGACCGGCACGATAGCGTTACTCGCTGCGGAGCCCCGTCACTTCACAAAACACGGGAAACCTCTGTTGGTCTGGAGGAGCTGCAGCATTTATTTCTGCACAAACGTCCACCGTACATTAACTAGATATTCTCAGAGCTAAACTAACTCTTCTGCAGTGTGTAGTGTGCGCGCATGCACGTCTAGAGGTGGAGCGAGACAGCGAGAACGCGCGCGGTGTGTGAGTGAAGGCAAGCAGGCAGAGGAGCAGAGACTCCGGCCACACGCGAGCGCGCATGGGATCCCGACCCGGTAGATTTACACGTGTAAGAAGTTACAAACAGTCCCTTTAAGGTCGTCTCTCGGTCAAACATCATGAGGTGAGGGGTCATTACGCACGTTTTTAGATTGTGCGTAATGGTGCACATCACCCCAAACTCTGCGTAAATGTCTCCTGTGTCCTGCAGGGGTGAGCTTCCTGGAGGGTAAGGAGGACATCTTTGAAGACTGGAGAGAGAAGTTCTTCAACACCTGGAAGGTAAGGAAGGTCTCTCAGTAAGTCACCTTCCCTCCACTCACTGCTGCGAGCTCACAACCAGATTAACCCAGATTGGGTCACTGCTGCTTTTCCGCACTGGGAGCGAGTTTCAGGAGCTGAAATCCTGCCAGATGTAGATCACAGAGTCATGCTGCTGGAATTAACGCTTCATGATCCTGTAAATGTCTCATCAATTAATTCATAGTGTCCTAAAATCTTAATTTCCTTTTTAAAATTAAAAAGTTCCAGATCATTGATAAAGAGTTTGTGTCAATAATCTTATATAATTAAGTGTGATTTGTCATAATGGTGGAAAGAAGCTGAGTACTGTACCTTATTACAATTTTATAGCCTCGTGTATTTTCATTTTCTACAACATCATATTTTCACTAGTTATTTCTACCAGTTACTTACTTGATTCATATGTTATATAGCCTGCTAAACCTATGATGATTTTATAAAATATGATGCATTTTTGTTAAACATGATTCATTAATTTGGACTCATCCAGCTACATTAAACACACACACATTAATGCATCAGTAGTAATATACCAATATAGCCTAATAATGAACTCTTAAAGATCTCATTCTGCTGCATAAGTAACTTGTATAGTTATTATTATAATAACTTACTTTTGATATTTTCACTACATTTTGCTGATGTAAATTTTGTAGAAGAAAAGAATTTGAAAGGAAGGATTTGAAAGCAGGACTTTTACTTGTAAAGAACTATCATTATTTAAATTTTATTTTTCTATTTAACATTTTTTGGGATATTCCCATTGAGATTTAAGATGTCTTTTCCAAGGGAGTCCTGGTCGAGACGGCAGCATAAAGGTTTCACACATAAAAGCACAAAAAACAGACTCTTAAGTATATAATAATAATAATAATAATAATAATAATAATATTTATGTTGTGTTTTGTGCATCTTGTCTCGTTGATTTTATATAATCAAATGTAATTTTCTTGGTACCACAGTGGTCTGTCCTTTCTGTCATCTCTAAATGAGGACTTTTCCCTTGAAAATTGAACATAAGTCCAAATTAGTTTTAAAGACAAACAGGTCTCCAGTGTACTGATGTGGACATGAAAATGATAAAAATGGTAAAATAAAATCAAAATACCATCCATCATTTCCACAATTGGTATTTTTAGATCGATAAGAAGGATCCCAAACTCAAAGCATCCAATCTAAATGTATAAACCCAACCTTGATCTCCTATAATAATCATTTTACGGTAGTAAAAATAGAGATTTGCATGGACAGGGGTTGTGCGCTGTAGGTCCTCTGTGTTTTTCACTCATCATGTCCTATTTTCCCTTTCAGACTGGACTCATGTACTGGCCATTCATGCAGGTAAACATGAGAGGATGTTTTTGTTTATAGATTAAAAAAGGAAGACATTAGTCAGAAGACCTTAACTTTTGTTCTGTCTGACTGATTATTCTACTGTACGGATGAGAAAGTAAAGCTGAAACCAAAAGAAGGAGTTTTAATGAATATCTCTATGACGTCCTGTTTTCTTCCCTCTCCTCAGTTTCTGAACTTTGTCTTGATGCCGTTGTACATGCGGACGGCCTTCATGGGCTGCTGCGCCTTCCTCTGGGCCACCTTCCTGTGCTTCTCCCGGCACAGCGGTGATGGCACCGCCGGCGTGGCTCTGGCCTTCGTCATGGACCCCCGGAAGACCCTGGAGGAGATGCGCGAGGCCCGGCTGGAGCGGAAAAGGCAAAAGATCCAGAGGGAAAACTGAAGAGGAGGTGGAGGTGGAGGTAGAGGAGGAGGATGATGATGATGCTTCTGTCTTTCAGGCCTTTGAGCTTCAGTCGCAGGACAGAAGGGTTTCCACTTTTGCTTCAAACAATTTTGAAGGCTGCCGTATAGCACCATTAACATAATTGGAAGTTGTGGATGTGTTGACATTTTCTTGCTGTCCTGAATATTATTATTATTATATTTGACCTCTTTCTGGTATTCCTGGTAGGAAAGCATTTGCCCAGAGGGTGGCACTGGAGAAAAAGTCACCGGCTCATTGAAATCAAATGGGTTCAGCATGAAGGTTCTCAATACGAGTATAGCGAGATACTGTAGATCTGGATATTTCTTGAGTGGAGATTTTGTCCTAACAGAGGCTCCTGAGTAAAGAGAATAGGGCTCTCTGAAATGGTCCTTCTCAGGGAATCATTGGAGACATTTTGCTCCGGACCAAAGTGACGGATGGAACAAACAACTCTAAAATGGTTAAATTAATTTACAGGATGTAAGGTCTGAAAGCTCATATTGTTTACAGTTGCAGTGATGAACAAATGATGATATGCCTCCAAACCACAAAGGTTTCAGTTGAAACGTGGTTCGGACTTCAGATCTGCTGTGATGGAGAACCGTGTGGTTGTTGTTGGTTTGATGTGAGCCCACAGATCAGTGAAGCTCCTCAGATCAGATTTAAGGGGGCTCCATATTTCTGCTTTACACTCGCTGTGCCTTCTCTCTCGGTGACTCGACTGACCACAGGTCTGCGAGCATGCAGTGTTTGGCTGACTGGTGATAGTCATTAGAAATAATCAATACAATGCAATGTGTATATATGTTTTTGTGTGTGTTCAATTTTAAATGGAGTTTTTTTTGGGATGCACTGATGCACATGTTGTATCAGGCTGATTACATAAAGCAATCAGGAGTCTGATGGCTGAAAGCTTATGAAGGTTCATCATCTGGGGAGCAAGACTGTGCTCAGTCAGCCCGTTCTCATTCCCAGGCCGTCAAGACCGAGACTCTGTTGCCTAAACCTAAAGTAACACCAAGGGGCGTGACAAAGCCGCGGTTTGTGACAAGTTGGGATGAGAACGTGTTGGCTCTGTAAATGTCACAATCTGTCCTTTAAAGCTTGATGGAGACACCAGAGGAAAGGTCATCAAAAACAGTAGTGGGATCATGAATATCTACAGCAGGTTTGATGGAATCATTAGTTTTTAAAATATCTAAGTTGTCATGGACCAAAGTGAACATGATGGTGGTGCTAGATGAAAGTCACGGGGGTCATCCTCTGAAAATCATGAATATTAAAGGTGCTATTGATAACATTGATAACATTCCTCCGTCCCCCGTTCCATTGCATTTACTTCACAACAAGTCGATGCCAGGCACTTACTGTCAATCTCATCCATGTGTAGTTTTTTTTCCCACTCTAACTGACGACCCAGAGATACCACGTGTTACCAATGTCATCTGACTACTGGCTCACAAGCCTTGTTAGAAGTGGGAACCAAACGTCAGATATCTTTCACAAATATAAACAAACATTCATTTTGGACCCACCAAAATTCTTAAAATGATTAATTCACAGTCATAATATTTGTTTCAGGAAAAGCCACACTTTTATTCAGCACCTTTCTAAAGGCTCTGTGGATGTATTATTTTTTAAAAGATATTTGTCTTCATAAAACTGTTATCAATAAGACCTTTAACAACAGTTTCATTTTTTTTTCTTATTGTCAACAAATCCCATGAAAAGACCAAACCAACACTGACTACGTTCACATGCACACTAATATTCCAATATTATTCCAAATATGAAATATTTATTATAGTAAGTAAATTATGTACATAATGCTACAATATAAACACAATATATTTAAAGAAATATGAGTAAGTACTAAAATTGATAAATAAGAAAATGAGAATATAAGAAATATGAAATATGTACAAATATTTACATTAAGACGTGCAACATATAGCCTAACAAATAACAACAGTGCAAATAAGTAAATACAAACTGCTGAGAAGTGGGATCTATTAAATTTGTTAAATATAAATGCCAGGAAATAGGAAGTAAGAAATGAGTACAGAATACAGTATAAATGCAGTATTAATGACAGTATTGCACATTAGTGGGATATTAATTTTCATGTAAACGGCTTAGTAGGAATATTGTCTTTTTTGGAATAAGGGCATATAGTATATATATATATCAGTAATCATCAGTAATCTCCTAAAACAGCTGCTCACTGTAGTTTTTATCAAACAAACAGGAGGAAATAGTGCATTTGTTGGGGACTATTTTTAGCGGCGTATTAATCCACATGTGGTGCTCTAGTGAGTGTGTGTGTGTTCATGGTGATGAAGGAACATCATTAATGTGTTTTAATGGAGCTCTATGGCTCACAGGAAGAAGATAAGTGTTTGTGGGTCTTTTCGTTGGATTTGTGTTCATTATGATCATAATGTGTTATTTATTACCATCAGTGCATCCTGTTGTGTTGAGTTGTCTCCTATAGTTTGACTTGTGTAGCTACAGTATGTTAATCCTGTCCTCTTACTTGAAACATCACATAGGTTGCCATCAGCCCAGAGACCTTATCATGTAACACGTCACTCACCCAAACCAGACCCATCACTCTCTCTCATTTAATCATCTCTTAGTGAAGGATTTGAGACTTTTATTATTTATTTATTCAAAAGACATTAAAGAGAATTGATTTCTGAATATACAGTACATTTTTTATTATACCAGAAGTGAAAAACTGTGTTATATTATACTTTTATGGATAAAATGTACCTGTCAGAGAGGACCCAGTTTAAACAGACATTTAGAGGTTTGGACACAGCCCTTTTGTAGATGAGCTTTAAGTGAATAACAACATAGACGTTCTGTTTTTCCATGTACGAAACAAAATAAAACCTTAAAGAAAATTCAATATTGTTCAGAAGTTTGTGTGAAAGATCATGATATTGTGAGCAAACTGTGAGGACCTGCACTATTTTGTTGCATTAGTACTTTGATATTTTTAGAAATAGGACACTTCTTTGGTCACTTTAATGTCAATTTGACAAGGGACCGGCCAGTTAATCTGAATAAACTAAAGTCATTTTTTTTCTTTATACATCTCCTTTTTTCTGTTCAGTGCACGGTACGATGTCATGATGAGATTTGATGGGAGATTGTGTCAGAGTTAAGCCATGAACAATGAGCCTGCAGCACTGTGAAAGTGTTGAACCGGCTCTGATTAGATTAAGACTGATGGAAACAATGAGACAAGTGAAATCAGGAAATTGTACAACAAGACTACGAGTCTACAGCCACTAGCGTCAACATGCTCACACTGATAATGCTAACAGGCTGATATAAAAAGTTGGAATCAGGTCCACCAAAATGCTGTTTACATGTTAATGCATCAATAATAAAAAAATATGATGGTATAATATATAATAATATCATTCTGACACGTCATTTTGACGGCATAGGGAGTACAAAATGTTGCTGATAATATTTATATACAAAAAATTCAAAGGTGAGACTTTTACTTATATTATGGTATTACTACTTCTAGTAAAGGATCTCAATACTTATTCTTTCACTACTGCTGTACAAAGACCTAAAACAAAACCTGCTCACCCACTCAATCTGGCCACCTGTGTTACTATAGCTGGAGACGCTGTATGGAAGTACAGGGCGGATGGACAGATGTTGTTCGACAAAAAATAGTTCCAGCATGTAACTTTCCTTGACACCACAACTTGTACATTTCTGTCTAAAAATGTGTTTTCAAATGCGATACATCAGGACAGAGCCAGGCTGGCTGTTTCTAAGCTAGGCTAACCACATCCTGACTCAAGCTCTGTCAAGACTTTCTGAAACATGAAGCAAGGACAGAGTGGATTTGTGTGTGTGTGTGTGTGTGTGTGTGTGTGTGTGTATAACAGCTTTATGCCCTTGTGATGGTGCGTGTGGATTAACCAGGATCAGATATGCCTGGTTAATCCCTCTGAAAAGGACACGGTTGACCCAGTGTGACCTCTGACCCCACCAACAGGAAGTGGAATTCCCCAATCAGAGTCAACGATGCTGTCAGGTGCTCAGACATACTGTAACACGCACTCCTTCACTAACCTTCAGAACCAACCATACTGTACTATACATCATGACAAGAAGCAGAGGAATTACAATACACACTTTTCCCATATTCAGGTCTTATAATTGAGAATAATAAATAATAAACAGTATAGCAAAATGAAGGACAGCAGATAAAAGTATAAATTATTGTAATGCTGTCTGTTTCCTGTCACCTGTTAATCACTTGATCTGAATAAAACTGATGTTTAGTTTAACCAGAGACAGTTCAAGCATCTTTGGTTTGATTTGTTCTGTTGTGTTCAAGTGCAGCATTGCACTGTAGGTAGTTATTTAAATCACTTTTATCAATCATTTTTTAAATCACTAGATGTAGAGATACACAATGTAGATTCAATTAACTTAAGTTTATAACATCACTAAGGTGTGAAGTTTATATTCTTTCTAAGAAAATAGATGAAATGTTAAGAACAAAATACAACAAAAACCAGATTACAAATGATAATAATAATGAGATACTAAATCAAAATGATTATTTACAATGTCAAAATGCTGAACTAGTATCCTACAGTTTTTAATTAGTCAATCAAAATTTTCATTTATCATTTATCTCAAAATTATGACTATACTATACAGTTTTGACTTACCATTATTTAGTTCCCAATATCTTTATATTTATTTTGATTACTTTTCATCCATTTTTTTTATTTGTGTTTTGTTGAGGTTTGTTTATATTATACTGACATTATATACTATATTATATTTATTATTAATATTATATATTAGTAATCATATCATTGAAACACTGTGGACATATACTAGACTTGTTGACTCTGCTGCTATTAAACACATCACACCACTGTCACTTTTTACTTGCTTCTATTTTTACTTCTATTCTATGTTATTATTTAGTTTTCTATTATTAATTATCATTTATTATTAATACTGTCAATGAACACAGGAGTATAACAAGCTCATTCATTTGTGTATGATTATACCTGTAGTTTATGTAATTATAGCTAATAAAAAGCAAGTGGGACTTGCTCATTCAGTCATTTTCAGCAATAGATAGATAGATAGATAGATAGTAACTTTATTGATGCCGAGGGAAATTCAAGTTTCCAGCATCACAGTTCCATAGTGCAAAACATGTTAGTAAAAAGGCAGTAAAAAAGTTAGTAGTGCAAACTACAAAGTACAAAAAAATATACCAGATATAAAAATACAAGGAGATGAAGAAAACTGTTAAAAGTGAATATAGTGCAGGGTAACAGCTGTGATACACGACTATTAAAAAAGTGAATATAGTGCAGAAGAGACTGTTAAAAATGAATATAGTGCAGGGTAACTCCAGTAGCTTAGTCTATGAAAGTGCACTGTGTGCATTATTATCTGGACACATAATAACACATTAATTAACTAACCACTACTCCAAAATGTACTATTTTATCCCTTTATATATTAATATCACATTTCCGACAGTACATGAAGGCATCACCGGCCTCCGGTAATCCATCACAACGTCTAGACTGAAGACGCCTCTGACACTGATATCACTCCTCTGATTGGACAATGATCCTAATCCCGCCTACAAACATTTGATTGACAGACAGTCCGACCAATAGGAGCAGGCAACAAGGCTGACATCTAACTTGTGATTGGTTGAATCGGTCTGGACAATATGAATGGCAACTTGTATTGTAGTGATGGGAATTACGGCTCTT
This sequence comes from Adelosebastes latens, assembly GCA_916700685.1. NCBI lineage: Eukaryota > Metazoa > Chordata > Actinopteri > Perciformes > Sebastidae > Adelosebastes > Adelosebastes latens. Next base: position 95,177 of record CAKAKR010062259.1, read on the forward strand.
TATAGTGAGCCAGATCATTTGGCTCAGCTCACTAAGAAGAGCCGGCTCTTTCGGCTCCCAAACGGCTCTTCATTTTACCACTTCTCCCTTTTATAATTCAGCCAAATTTAGCTGGTTTGACCTATGATTAGTATGTGTGCACATATATCACTTAAATTATTCAATATAATTATACTAAACCTTATAATTTCCAGAATACCATAATTTTACATGATGCTTCGTTTCCGACTGTCACTCATCTTGTCTGCTATTCGCGCACCGCACTCCTCTCTCTCTTTCTCTCCTCCTCTACCTCCTGCTCTGTACCTGTAGACCGTCAGCCCGCCGCGCCTCCCTGCTTGATGGTATGATCCTCGTCTGTCATCACCTGACTGTTCGCATGGACGTCATTAACACAACATTCAGTCACAGTCAGTGCATGGAGTGCCCGTGGCGCGGAGAAGATCGTCCTATCATTCTGCCTTGAATTAATTAAATGAAAAAAAAAAACGGCTCTCGGACGGGAGCCGGCTCTTATGGTACGTGTCCACAGCCTGCGTGCTTTCCACGCTTCCCATTCATTGTCTATGTAAGCAGCCGCGCCATGCATTCTGGTAGCCTGGCGGCGCGATTCGAGAAACGGAGCGTCATGACGCCTGCTCCTCATTTGCATAAAGTGAGGGCTAGTCTACTTTATGCAAATCACGGGCGTCCGACGCAACTCGCCACCTCTCGAAACTCCCGAGAATCTTTTAAAATAAAAGTTGTCGATCGAAAAAAAAGACAGACTTAGCAACTGCGTGGCTTATCTCTCACCTCAAATGTTTTCAGAAACACATTTCAGTGAACTATTTTCGTGAAATAAGAGAAGAAAGTTTCCAAACGAGCCTCCATACTGTTTCCGGTTTGAAAGCTGGGAGCAGCAGCCCACGGAGGGAAAGAGTTCGTCCAATCAGGTGGGGACAGCCTGTGTCTAGTGACAGCCCACCAAGCGTCCAATGTTGGGAAGCGTCGCGTCCCCCTCGCGATAAAAAACACCCCTGTGGACACGTACCATTATCGTTCATTTAAAAGAACCGGCTCTTTGAACCGGCTCGTTCGTGACCGACACATCACTATTGTATTGTTCGACGTCTTCCCAAGACAAGCAGCAACTTTGTGGTTTCTAACTCCCGAGAAACTCCTTTAATAGTTTTATTTTTACTGAATCTGCTTTAGATTTAACAAACAAACATTGGTCGGTAGTTTTACCAGCACATGAAGAGGATTTAGAGGAAGAATAAAGTGGTGAATATCGCGTCTAAAGAAGCTAACTGTTGATCGTAAGTTACAGCTGTGTTGTGTTTGTGTCAGCTGGGATTTAAATGGTTAAACTCCGTTAGCTCAACTAGCTCACTTATTTATATGTACAAGATGAGGACATTCCTCTAACTTTCTTATGATGTGTTGTCGAAGCTTTTGTTGTTGATAGTTTGACTTAATGATCTGTGATGTTTATATAATCAGGTGTTACTAATGAGGGTTATAAACTACCCGTTATCTTGTCTGCTCTAGGTTCCTGTTTTTAGTTTCTAGCTGCTTTGACCAGATGCCGTTTAAATATTGTATATAATTTATTTCAACAGTGGTTTACGTTATATTTTATTATTATTTGACTCACATTAAAGATGTCTTATAAATCTTTATAATCTATTGTTCAATTCGGCATACATGCAGTATTAAAAAAAAACATATAATATAGCTAGATTTAAACTTATTAGTTTGTTTTCCCCGTTATCTTGTTGGTGACGTCTGCTCTAGGTTCCTGTTTTTAGTTCCACCGCTATAGCTGCTCTGACCAGACTCCGTTTAAATATCGTATATAATTTATTTCAGCACTGGTTTACGTTATATTTTTATTGAATTTGACTTTCATTAAAGATGTCTTATAAATCTATATAATGTATTGTTCAATTCGGCATACATGCAGTATTAAAAAAACATATAATAAGATAAGATAAAATAAGATAAGATAGAACTTTATTAATCCCGAAGGAAATTCTTGTGCCAGAGATTGCTAAAAAATACAACAAAATTACAACAAGTTCAAGTGTATAAAATACAAGTGTATAAAATAAAAAAGTACTATTTCTAGCACCGGTGCCTAATACAATAACAATTAAGTAAGATACATTTAGTAAAATGAGTAAATAAGATTAGATAAGTAAATTAAAAAAGGTAAAGTAAGCTAACAAACAGAAAAATAAGTAATATTGCACATGTTGGACATTAATATTGCACACAATGAACAGTGATATTGCACATGAGAATGTAAAAAGTAGTATTGCACATAATATTGATATAATATTTGTACTCAGTGTCCGGTGTTTTCAGCTGTCCTTCCTGCAGAATAATAAAGCAAGATTTAAACTTATTAGCTTGATTATCCACCGTCCACACTATGGATTGCTGTGACAACCAAAATTTAGAAATTGATATTTCATCTGAAACATAGTGCTACTTGATGGATCACTTATGTGCCGAATGATAACGTGAAAGTGCTGATGAATCGACTGAAATCATGTTCTATAATAATTAACTATTTTCCATTAAAGGTCCCATATTGTAAAAAAGTGAGATTTTCATGTCTTTTACATTATAAAACAGGTTTAAGTGCTATATAAATACTGTTAAACTATCAAAATGCTCAATGTACGGAGGAATACACACAGCCCGTGTGCAGATTGTGCGTTTGAAACAAGCCGTTAGGATTTCTGTCCATTTGTGATGTCACAAATATACAATATTAAGACCATTACATGGTTTTAAATGTAAACATTCTAAATGTGTCACAGTTTATTTCCTGTTGCAGTGTATGTTAATAACATCACCTGACAGGAAGTACACATGGACCCGAACTGTTGCCTAGCAACACAGTTCCATTGCAATTCCATTGAAATGCACTAAAACGGAGTGTTTCAGACAGAGGGTAAATACAGGTATAATCAGGCCGACAGTATGAGGAAAATAATGTGTTTTTTAACATTACAGCATGTAAACACGTTCTAGTAGAAACACAAAATACAAGTATGAACTTGAAAATGAGCACGATATGGCACCTTTAAGCCGTGTAAATTTTAAAATAAATTGCCCAATTTCTAAACAGAAATTCTACCGTGCGGAACTTTTCTTATTGCCTTGTTTTAATGGATTCACAGACCAGTGTAGGTGCGTGACAGGAGACTTAGCTCTCCACCTGGGCTGGGTTGGAGATGGGGGATCCGGAGCCTGCAGAGTTTGGGTCCCTGGAGGAAGAGCTGGAGTACTGGAAGGAGCAGGCTACCAGCAACCAACAGAGGTGTGTCTCCCATGTTTATGTTGTTTTTAACAGACCTCACAGACCATCACTGCTGCCTCCCTCAGTTCATCAAATTAAAAGATGTAAAAGTGCTCTATATCATGATATGAGAATACATTTCTTGGCTACCAGTGTTGTCTTTTCCTGGATGATCCAAGTATTTTTGCACCTTTTAGCTGACCTTATTGATGACCATTTTTGAAAGCATGCAGTACTGGTTTATAATGTTTTATGCTGCAGAAGTCCTGAAAGAGGATTTTTTTAAAATCTTGTTATACAAGTTAATATTTTGCATGAATAACTTAATACATCGTGTGCTAATCAGATAACAACTTGTGTATCAGAATCTGGCCGGGGCCAAGTCGTTTTTCACATACACGATGTGTGTGCACGCACAATATAAAAAAATATAATCTTTCAGGACTTCTGAGGCTCTGTAATAAAGTCTGGAAAAATAATCAATACGTTTTTGCTGCTCTCCAGTTCAGTTTATAGAAGTGTGAGTCTGTAGACACTCCTGCAAGATAAATAATTGTGAACCTCAAGGTGTTTTTCTATTAAACACATTTCTGTGATGTTTAGACTTTTGTGTTTAATCCGTAATGGCCAGAACTTCCTGTGGTTCGGTGGGAAAATTGTTGTTTGTCCAAACAGATGTGGTTTAGAATTATCTGGCAAATCGACAATGTCTTGGTCAGATTGTTTTTTCTCTAAACACAAGTGTGATTAGTGTGTTTTTACTGTATAAAACCCCAAAATCCAAACTAATAAGCCAAATTGAATAATAGCTTAATGGTTTGCTGCGATAATGTCCAAAGGTAACAAACATATGGCTTACATTCTGCGTATTATGTGTGCAGTGCGGAGGAAGCCCAGGAGGAACTGCAGGAGTTTCAGCAGATGAGTCGGGACTATGAGGTGGAGCTGGAGATGGAGCTGAAACAGTGTGAGGCCCGAAACCGAGAGCTTCTCTCTGCCAACAACCGCATCCGCATGGAGCTGGAAAACTACAAGGTACAGAGGACATAATCAGTTATTAGATACTAACAAAAAGATTCAACATCCCAACTTGAAAACCAAGACATGACCACTGAAGGCTTTGAGAAGCGTCTGTAATACGAGTCATTGTCTCAACATGGTTTTTATAGCCAACACTGAAACATAAAGCTGCTGTATCAGGGATGTCCAGGTAATTTTAATAACATTCAACCAACTGATCGCCCGTTTAAATTGGATTTGATTGGGGATTTCCATATTCATCAGCTGATAGCAAGTTGAGTTTTATGGCTCCCATTGTCTATGCTGAATAGCCTTCACTGGTGCTCACACTTTCACAGAGGATTGATTCAGGGCAAAAAAAGGCAGCTGATGACTCTCGCTTGGTCTGTGTCTGGAGGGGATGGCAGTACTTCCCATAAGAACTATCCCAGTCATGTCGCAGTTCACTCACCACCCTTTTAAAAAATGTATTAGTTTATCCTTTTGCTGAGATCACAAGAGATATAGAGTACTACAGGAATGAGTCCTAAAACCTAGAAATGAGTTATCATTTTAGCCTTTCCTGTTCCCTCGTCTGGAAGTCAATGGGTTTTTAGTTAGAAGCCTGAAATAAGGTCTGTGGTTAACACAAGCTGAAGAGATTTTAATGTTTTGTTCTACGATATAAAATACGTCAGTAAATACCCATTTGTGAATTTTGAAGCCTTTATGTGTCTTAAAAAAGGCGGTTGCTAACAAGTGGCTAAATGAGACATCATCACGTTGACTCGTCCGTCTTTACAGCCTTATTGTGTATGTGACCGTGGTGTAGTTCATCTATAGCCTAACGTTAGCTTTTTACTTCTGGCGATTGCATTCAAACTTCAAAAATCATAGAAGTGGTGTTCATCTGTGAAGCTTATCTTGCTGAACAAAACGTGTAGGTATCATAAACGTTTATTTGCCACATAGCATATTTTCTGCAATAATCCAAAACCCAATGGAACAATCCCATTGGCTTTTAGTGGAGGGAACCAGGGCGATGCTAACTTCCTGGTTGGACTACAAAAGTTCGTCATCCCTGGAGCACTGTATGTGCAGGGACAGTGGCTCAGTTAAAAAAAAAAAAAACGTTAACAAAAGACACAGAGACTGGTTTCTACATATTTTCATTTTCATAAAGCCTTGTTTATGCTCTGTGCTGTGTCCCCGGTGCAAGGCTGTGCAGGCTGAAAGTGAGGTCATTGCACCATGTGTTGGCACACTAGCGCCACAAGCCATCGTAACACGTGGTTGTGCACCACCTAATTAAGCCTTTTTGCAGTAGCTTGTTGGTCAGAGAGGCATGCCATCTGTGGACGCCTCCACCACACTGTCTTGTGTAAGGATAAACAAACCTTAATGATTCAGCTGCTTTGAAACAACTAAATATAAGGAAGCCACATGTATAGGACCCTAGTTTTTCTTGTTTAATACTCACTGTTTACTCACCATTTTCATTAAGTTTAAATCATTTTAATAATTAAACTGTGCTGAATGCCTGTTTACCCTACAATACGTGTTATGGGCCAGTCAAATGTCAATAACATGTTATTTCTATTTGGTTTTCTTGCATCTCTCCCTCTCAGGAGTCGTTGAGACCTTTAGCGGTTCTGTCGTCCTCCACTGTACAAACAGGGAGGCAGTTTGCAAAGGTTGAGTTTCGGGGTGTCAAAGTTAACGCAATAATAACGCGTTAACGCAAATTGGTTTTAAACCAGCACTAATTTCTTTAACACATTAATGCAACTTGCGATTTTTAGGTTGTTGTGGGCTCAGTTTTAAAGCTAGAGTGAAGATACTGGTATCATAGTCAAGTCAGCACACTGACAGCTGTTGTTGCCTGTTGGGCTTGAGTTTGCCATGTTAGGATTTGAGCATATTTTTTATGCTAAATGCAGTACCTTGGGAGGGTTTCTGGCAGGGTCTGAAATTAGCACCATTTGCCACCCGCCAAATGCGGGTAAATTGTTGGCAGTGGCGGGTGAAAACATCAGGACATCCGCCACTTTGGCAGGCAGGGAAAACGCTAGTGATAGGATTAGAGAACCGTAGTTGTCCGATTCCTTGACATCTCATGCCTCCGTGACTATCGATTCCTCTTATTGATGCTTTCCGCCAGTTAATCATGCACAATGACGCATACGCACGCTGTATCATGTTTCAGTTTGTTTGGGACCGCAGACATGGTGGAGAGAAAAGAAAGCGCTCAAAGCATGGCGCTACTAAACCTGAGGGGAAGCTACTAACATTAACGGAGGTGCCATTGAGTTATTATTATGAGACGTTCACGCTCTGCTCAGCAAAATGACTATTGGGGGAAGGAAAATTACAACGTTATCATGATGTGTTCAAATGTACTCTCGTAAAATTAAGTTTTTGGCGAGAAACTTGAATAAATCCAGTTGTTTGAAGGAGATGTTTTCACAGTAATATAAAATAGATATTAGAGATGGAATTATGACCTGTTTAACTTCCTAACAACTTACCAAGATTTTTTTTAATCAAAGCAAATATTTAAATAATCATAATCATTTGAATTGTGTTTTTATGCAAATAACCACTATAGATGACAATAACAAAGTACAGTACAATACTGTGTACAGTACCCTCCCTCCTCCCAAAATGATGATGTTGTTTATGTAAAATATATCGAACAATGAATGACATCAGATCTAAATTTGACTTGAGCTTGACATGTTGTGTGTCACCAGCTGTGACCCTCACACTCACACGGCCTCTTGGGAGCTCAGTTCACACCAATATTTCCTATTTTAGACAAATAATGTGTATAAATATTCTAATATTCTGTCGATGCTGCTAAGCTAGACATATAAAACACATGATGTCTGTGCACCAAAGTATGTTTTTAGACTAGTAAATGTATCATGGTATCAAATAAACCTTTAGGAGTTATGCTTTGAAGCCTTCATAATCTGTCTCCTCCTGACTCTTCTCCAGGAGAAGTATGAAACGCAGCACTCGGAGGCCCACCGGCAGATCTCCAGCCTGGAGGGAGACCTGGCTGAGACCACCGCCGTCAGAGACCAGCTTCACAAATACATCAGAGAGCTGGAGCAGGCCAACGATGACCTGGAGAGGACCAAGAGGTCAGAGGACACTTCAAGAAGTTGAAGGAAAATTCTGTGAATGTACAACTCTACTAAAGATTAAACCAATTTTAGTCATGTTTGCAAACCTAAATAGAGGTCAAAGAAAATATAAATGAATCAGGCTGTTTCACAAACCTTACTGTGTTTTCCCTTTGCCGCGAAAAGTTTAGTCAGTTTTTACTTTGAAGGCTATCTAGTTCTCCAGCTGCTCTTTCACAGTACAAGTAAACTAGCTAGCAAGGCTCCAGAAAAGCAGCCTAACAATTAGGGATGCACTGATCCGAGAGTCATGTTGTGGGCTATGTATTTGTTCTTTTAGGGGAGTAGAATATTTGTTTCACAGTTTGAGGATGTTTTTTAGATGCTAAGTGCTTCCATACAAATGTATTATTAACAGTGTAGTTGTTTAAGAGAGGGAAAAAGACAGAATCAGATTGATTTAGTATCTGCAGATACTCAAGATTGTGGTATCGGACATGAAAAATTGCATCCATCCCTACTAACAACGCCTTTGGCTGCCTTCGTCGTTTACCTGACACTCCGCTCCACTAACAGTGTTGCTCTGTGTGTGTTTCAGGGCGACCATCATGTCGCTGGAGGACTTTGAGCAGAGGATGAACCATGTCATAGAGAGGAACGCCTTCCTGGAGAGCGAGCTGGACGAGAAGGAGAACCTGCTGGAGTCTGTCCAGAGGCTGAAGGACGAGGCCAGAGGTAGAGAGCTCTGAGTGATCTGCTGTCGGCTAAAACTAGTTTTACAAACTTGTGCTAAGTTTTGGAGCTGATTTCATGTTCATTTTTGTTTTCCTTTCCTGAAAACAGTCATAATAAGTACAAATATTGTAACATATTTAAGTTATATAAGAACAATAAGAGGAAACAAGTGGATGTGTCCACAGTGAAAATTAAATATATCTGGAAGAAAAGGAGGTTAAAGGAGTACATTGAAGTCATTTCAGTCAAAATCTTATAGATATTTTGTATCTTCACTTCTTTCTAGGACTATCAATCGATTAAAATAGTTAATCGTGATTAATCGCAAATGAATCGCACATTTTTTAACTGTTCAAAATGTACCTTAAAGGGAGTTTTGTCATGTATTTAATACTCTTATCAACATGGGAGTGGGCCAATATGCTTGCTTTATGCAAATGTATGTATATGTTTATTATTGGAAATCAATTACAAACACAAAACAATGACAAATATTGTCCAGAAACCCTCACAGGTACTGCATTTAGCATAAAAAATATGCTCAAATCATAACATGGCAAACTCAAGCCGAACAGGCAACAACAGCTGTCAGTGTGTGAGTGTGCTGACTTGACTATGACTTGCCCCAAACTGCATGTGATTATCATATAGTGGGCATGTCTGTAAAGGGGAGACTCGTGGGTACCCATAGAACCCATTTTCATTCACATATCTGGAGGTCAGAGGTCAAGGGACCCCTTTGAAAACGGCCGTGCCAGTTTTTCCTCGCCAAATTTAGAGTAAGTTTGGAGCATTATTTAACCTCCTTCCCTACAAGCTAGTGTGACATGGTTGGTACAAATGGATTCCTTAGATTTTTGTAGTTTCATATGATGCCAGTATTTTCACTCTAGCTTTAAAACTGAGCTACAACCAAAAAATCGCAAATTGCGTTAATGCATTAATGAAATTAGTGGTGTTAAAACGAATTTGCGTTAACATGTTAACTTTGACAGCCCTACTTCTTTCATATCTTACAATTTATTTAAAGAGTTGAAATGCAGCCAAAGTGAATTTAGTTTGTTTCATCATTTTAAATTCTGTTTCACTTCTGTAACTGTTATTTTTATGTGTGTGTGTGTGTGTGTGTGTGTCAGACCTGAGACAGGAGCTTGCTGTGCAGCAGAAACAGCAGGTACAGGACAGGAAGCCGTCCCTCAGCAGTGCAATCAAAGATCCTTCCTCCTCCTCCTCCTCCTCCTCAGCCTCGGCTGGTCTGCCCACCCCGCCCCTCACCCCACCGGACAAACGAACGGAGGACAAAACCACGTCTTCGTCCTCTCACCAGCCCGTCCCCTCCGCCACCACACCGTCCAGACCTCCGGAGTCCTTCAGCACCCCTCCGCCCTCTGTCAGCAGAGGTCGGCTCATGTGTTGTTGTTGTTGGGACAATTATATGATGAGGATTCACTGATGTTTATCATTAGAAACTTGGATTTCTCTGCATTCATCGGATGGTTTGTTTCCGCAGGTGAAAGCTTCTCGGCGACTCCTCTCACCACGTCGGCGAGAATCTCGGCTCTGAACATCGTTGGAGAGCTGCTGAGGAAAGTCGGGGTGAGAAGAAGCACACTTGTGACTTTTGACCCAATACTTTCTATCAGCTGCTGACTTCTCATCATGTGATGCTGCAGGCTGCTTCTGGTTTCAAATGCAAACTACTTCTCCTCTGGAGCCGGAGAGTTTATAGATTTTAACATAATGTACAGACGAGCACAAATCAACACTTGTTCTTCCTAGAGAGATGTGAACATTTCCTCAGCGATTTTATAATACTAATATAATGAAACATAAAGATACTCACCATATCACATCAATTCTAAACATCACAGTGATGGTCGTGTATGAAGCTGAATGTTTATGGAAGAACTTGAACTTGTTTCCTGCGCTGCTTGTAGAACCTGGAGTCCAAGCTGGCGTCGTGTCGGGAGTACGTCCAGGAGCAGACAGTAGGCCGCAGAGGCCATGCTGGTGGACAGGGGGCGCCGTCGGGCCAGAACAACTCCTCAGAGACCCATCCTACCAACGGCCTCTACAACAAGGGGTGAGACGATGCAGGTCAATATTCAGACTAGTAAAGTAATCAAATAATGTTGTATTACCAGTTATTGGTTCGTAAAAGGGAGAAAATAGTGCAAAAATAGTCCAGCTGTGATCAAAAATCACAAGTGTCCCTGTAAGACGCTTTAAAATGATGTTGTTTCCCTTTTTTATGTGCTAGTCGGTGTCTTCTGACAACACCATTGATGGAAGAAGTATTCAGATCTTTTACTTCAGTAAAAGTAGCAATAACGTACTGTAGAAGTACTCTATTAAAAGTACTGCATTCAAAGGTCTACGTAAGTAAAAGCAAATTATTGGCAACAAAACGTACTAAGTATTAAAAGTACAAGTTCTCAATAGGCAGCAGAATGGCCCCTGTCTGTGTTATATTACAGTATTATATATATCATATTTTCAGGTTATTATTGTTGATGTTTTAATATGTAAGCAGCATTTTAATGTTGTAGCTTGCCAAAGTTTGCGATTTTAGCTGCTGTAAATACCTGGCTTTTATTTGAAGCAGGCTTATATTTGAGACAGGCTGTTATTTCTAATTCCCTCTGTTTGATAAATACTGTATATTTGGTTGTATTTAAGTATGAAGCCTCTTTGTTTTCTGATCCTCTCCCATTTGCACGGTTGAATTTTTCTCTCTGCATTATGCTGTTAATACAAACTCGACACTTGTATTCATTTCAAATTAGTGGCCATACCACCAACTCATCACATGCACCTGTAAACCACTGCCGCGGTAATATCTCAAGATTAAACGTCAGAAGAATGATCAGTTATTAATTTATAGAGCTCATATTGAAACAGACTTTACTAAGTAAAATTAGGGTTAACGGCCATTAACAGGGGAATAATGGCTCATTATTAGAGAGCTTTTATCTGAGAATTTACGGTAGATTACATACTGTTGTGTAGTTATACCTTGACAATGTATACTTTAAAACAGCACTAGGTTTTCTGTGTAAACTCGTAATCTAACTGTCTAGCTAGTCAAAGTCTCATTTGATTTGAGGAATTTTTCTAAACGCCCCAGAGTGCAGGATGAGTCATCAAACATTTGAAACTGTTAAACAGGAAGAGGAAAGACAGAAATATTGATCAGATTTTTATGTAAAAATATTCTGATACTGATTTTTTTGACACATATTTGGCATATAACAAGAGATCAATGAACAATTAACACAGGGACACACAGGATTAAAATTGGGAAAACATATTTTTCATTTTATTTAATTTTTTGATTTGAAGTACTGTACTTGAGTAAACGTATTTAGTGACTCTCCACCACTGGAATGTACCAGCCAAATATTGTCCCATCAATATTTGGTCAATATTTTTCGTTGGTTTGAAGGTTGTAAGCATCTAAACTTACATTGTGAAGTGTCTGTTCTGTTTTTAAAGGCTGGTCAAGAGGATAGACTTCGGAGCGGGACCCAAGCTGCTGCTGTGAAAGTGAAAACGTCCTCCACCTCGATCCCGAACCTTCCTCTGAGCTGCTCGTGCCTCTCCGTCCCTGCAGCCTGGATGTAACGGTACTGTGTTGGTTAGCAGAACGTGGACCTCTCTCACTCTGAGCTGCAGTGATGCACACGGACGGATATGTTTTCTATGGATACTTTGGGAGCCTGTCTGTTACCAGCTCAAGTCTACACAGTCTCACTTTTTGTTTGTTTGTTTATTAGCAGGACTTTCTTTTTGGCACTTAGCTTGAACTAACTTCCTGGACTTGTGCTGCATGTCACCACCTCACCTCCTTTGTTTTCGTTTGTGTCTTTTTTTGTGTGTTAAGACTGAACACGAAGCGACTTTTAGAGGCAGCGTGACTTCGTACAGTCAATGAAAAGACGGATGCAGGTTCTCGTCGAGACGAAGCTGCGTCCACTCAAGGTGAAAATGGTTGAGCTAAGCAGAAAGCTGTAGTACTCCAATGCATGACACGGTTTCCCTCACTGTACGCTAGCGGGGGATGAATTTACAGAAGGAAACCGCACGAGAAAATGGCCCCACTTGCATTTCATCTCGATTACATTTAATACCCATGTACATTTAGCCATATATACTGTATGCATCTCTTGTAAGTCAGGTCACAAATGGGATTCGATTTGTCTTGGTTTTCCCTGCACAACATGCACATCAGGGTCGGCTCTACTCCGGTCCAGAAGGAGGTGGTAATGCAACACTTTCTCATCTTAACTCATCACATACCGCTGCTTGTCGTCACTTTAGGATTGGGCAACAAAACCACTTAGTTAAGTTTAGGAAAAAACAGCATGGTTGGGCTTAAAACTACTATATTTGTGCAGTGAAAATGACACTGAACGTTGTGAACACAGGACACCAACGAACAGCTGATTGTAACGTGAAAGTGAAACGTAACGCACGGGACACGAACAGCGGTCTCCTGGATGAAAGACTTGTGTTTGTTGGACCCATCCACCTCCCCTCCTGCCCGACCTGAGTTTCTTTTCACTCTTAAAGCTATGTCACCACAGCACTTTCCCTGAGCGTTTACTGTTGCTGCAGATAGGTTTAGTTAATGGAAAGACCAGCGCTAAAGGGTGCCTTGTGTGGCGGTATCGAACGCCAGCGGCCGTGACAAAGCCTCTGTATTTGACGCCCTGGGAATGACAACGGGATGGGTAATAACTTGTGCACTTTAGCAGTTTAGCTACTACAATTAACAGCCAACAAACTAACAAATATCCATAAACACAAACACTGAATGAATCGTTTTTATGAACTAGGAGACAAAAGTCTCATCATCTTCATGGGGTCCCGAGGTGGATTTCACTCCGTCTCCAAGGCTTCGTGGATGCATTTACACCTTGCTTTTTGATATCTATGGTTGAAGTGACTAAATGTAAACAGGGTCGATCAGTGTGGAGGAAAATGAGAAACTTAACAGGAACTCTGGTTGTTTCTGACATCGGTCTGAGCTGTAGCGTACGTGCACACATGTGAAGTTAAAATTCTGAACCGTCACGTTTGTCTGCTAAAAGACTTCAGTGGTCAAACCTGCACAATTAAACCAAAGTGAGAATTTACTTTATGTTTAGTTTGAACACACCTTGATGAACACTGGAAGGGCACTTTTATCTACAGGAGAGAGAGGAGGCGATTTTTGAGAACGTCTTTAAATACTACTTTTGAAATGTTTGGACAACACAGTCCATCTTGTCCTCATAAAACTACATTTGATGGTCTGATTTAATACAATACGCCTCCGCAGCTGCATTTTGTTGAATGAGAGGTTGGCAAAAAAACGAATCCCAGAGAGAATGGAAATAATAGTCGATTCAAACACACATTGTAGTCCTGTAGTTAATTAGTTATAGAAAAACATGGACTTGGTATCTGTGTTGTTCCTCATAATTATCTTAAGGGTTTATTTGAAGCGTGGAATTTAGATTTCCTGCTACTGGAGTCAGGAAACTGCTGACCTGGAAGGAGCTTTCAAAAGCAAATTACTTCAAATGACTTATTAAAAGCATAATGTTTTGTGGGAAAAAAAGAAAAGTTTTGAATGCAGATCTTACCAACAACATCTAGTGGCCATCAGTGGTTCTGCATCTTAAAGCTGCCTAAATGAATATGTTGTTGTATCAATAATTAATGAAATGTAGTAATGAAGAGATTTATTACAGTCACCATTTCTGCCGCTCCATGTAGCTTTTTAGTCTCATTTATCTCCGACTAGTTCTGGTTGTACGGCTCATTCAACTGTCACGCAACTGTTCAAGAAAACTAATTTTCTTCTTTTCTGAATAAGGACATTTCCTTTGCTTTCCTTCCTTGTATGACTGAAATCAGCGTTAGAAGAAGCATCACTTCTATTGTTGAACTCCTTGTTAACCTGTTAAATGTCCGTGATGGAAGCAGAATTACAACTAGAATTTAACTTTGCAGCTTTTTCCCCGTTTGCAGTGAGGTTGTCTTTAGGGCTGTTCGATCTGTTACTTTATATTTACCTGACACCGCTGCCCAGCGCACACTCAAAGCAACTCAAAATTAGATAAGATAGAACTTATGTCATCACGAAAGAAACTACATAGTAAAAATAATTTACAAATTCTTCAAAATAATATACATAGCAGCGTATATACAGTATTGATTAAATATTAATCGGGCACATGGAAATAACAGCTTTAGGTTATTAAATTTGGCACACTTTATTTTTCCTAGGTTTTGTGATCCAAATACTTGAGATCCTGGTTCGGCAGTTTATTGATCTGATATGAGTGAACGTTTAACGGGCAGAATGAACATTTACTACTTTTACTTTTATTAGAGAAGATTTGTAAGGTGGACAAAAGTGTGCAGTACAGTGAAGTTGTTGTTCGATGGGGTTTATTTGACCCCTGGACATCCCTGGTTGTCATGTTGGTCAGTTTAAAGGTACAATGAGTAGGATTTTCATCATCACTTATGACCCACTAGAAGTGTGTGGTGGTGTCTGTATCTGCAGAGACCCTGCAGCCCTCTGCCTTTATTTTATTATGTTGCTGTGTTCGGGACGTTAGCATGCATCCAAGAGGAAGCTATGAAAATCGTGGACAAAGCGGGGAAAAAACGTAATAATATAGCGAGGCGAAACGCCAAGCGGACAAAGCTCGTTCCAAAACGAGAGTGAATCTGGGGTTGGCTTTCATCCGCTGGGAAGGACGGGCCAACTTTGAATAATGACAAATCCTACTCATTGTGCTTTTAAGCGTCTTTAACACTTCATTCTTGTCCGTTACTTTCTGGCGAAATTTACTGTGGATATTCATGATCCCCTGAGGATGCTCGCTCACCCCACCTGACCTTTCCTCTAGCGCCATCATCAGGCCAAAAACTAACTAGACAGTATCAAAATATAGTGATTTTAACCTTTCCTTTAGCACCACGCTCAGGACAAACTCTACACTTCCACCTCCACTATTCATAATGCTCTAAGAATAGAAATTCATCAGTATGTTGTATATGAACATTGACTTGTCCAGATGAGTAGACGAGGCACCTTGTGGACTGAATCCCTCTGCAGAGCTCTACTGTACTTCTGTCTCTCCAGGAGTGAAATAGGAAACGTCTTCTGTTAGAGAGGAGACATGAATACTTCAGTGAAGGCTACTTGTGTTTTATGTTAAAAAGGAAAAGTATGTAATAGGTTGTTTGACTTGTAGTGAAATATATATACTGTACCTCTACTGTAGTCACTAATGTAGGCTGTAGGTTCAGATGCTTGAGTATGTAGTTAGCTGCTCAGGGCAGACTGGACATTTCCTGTAAAGATCAAAGACGTGGAACATAATTTGAGGTTTTTTGTTGCCTTATGTGACTCTATAAGAGTACTTACTGTACATGCTCACATACAAAGACCTGTTCTGCTCTTTGTTCACCTCCAGTGCTGCTTATGTTTCTGAAAAAGCAATAAAACTTGAAATTTAAAAAATAAAAAGTCTTGATTTTATTTCTTCTAGAAAGCAGAAGTGAGGCAACACACGTGTGTGAGGATTTAGTAGCAGTTTAATAGCACTTCAGAAAGTCCTGCATCACAGCAGTCATTGTTTTATTATAGTTCTATATTATATTGTGTATCTGTGAGGTTTAAATCACACCGCCTAATCTCAAGAATGAATACACAAGTTTGATTACAAATATAGTTTTACATTCAGTTTTCAAATAAACAGATTTTCTCTAAAATATTCATTTTTTTCAAAAACATTTGCTTAGGAAGTGCAGAAAGTGAGTGAGGTTTTGAGAATGAGGCGCAGTTTGTGCCTCTCACGAGCGAAGCGTAAATCTCTTGAGTTTTGAGAAACTCAGAAGGTCGTTTAACAAAACTTCCTGCTGTTCTGAAGATATTTATTTAATCCTTTTATTTAAAGATTTCATCCGCTGCATGATTAAAAAAGACGTTTAACCTGACGCGGCTCTGTTCTTGCTCAATTTTTACAACATGAATCAAAATTTAATAATGTATTAATCACAATATATTGATATACTGTATATTGACGTTTCTTTCCGATATTTAAGATTTTCATACAAAATAATATTTTGCTTTTGTTTTAGAAAAAGTACAGATGTCATTTCTGGCGACCCAGACAAAAAAATACAGTCGCAACCTGAGAAACAGGTTAAAAATCTTTTTTTATTGTGCCACATATGGAATATTTTTTTTCATCTTGATGTTTAGAAAAGTTTAGTTAAATGACCAGGTCATTTATTTTTTTTAAACAGTCACTTAGCTCTGTGACTTAAAATTGAAACTTGAAAAAAATGACTTTATTTAATGTGAATTCTTTAAACTACCTGGAATATAAATAAATCTAAATATATTAAGTTCACATAAATTATATGTTATATTAATCCACAAACATTGAAAATAATGGTTACTTCTTTTTCTTGACTTCACTTCACAAAACTAAAGAACTTAGTTGTGAAAGATTTAAAATTAAAAAATAAAACGTTTGACTGGATGGCAGACCTGCATTTGTCCTTATAATTTAATTTTAGGCTCACTTGTTAAGGCATTTCAAGTGGGCCTGCTGAACTGAGTTTTGTTTTGTGTTTTTTTAAATAAGTTAATTAATATTTGTGAAATGGAGATGGCGAGCAGTACATAATAAAGCTAGAAAGACAAGGGAGGAACTTATGGAACGGAGGAAAGTTTGGTTTGTTAGCGACGAGTTTAACTGATGGAAAACCAGATTGAAGCTGCAAATATATCCTGCCAACAAGTCAATAAATGGATAATAAAACTATCCACCGATAATTAAAACTAAAGCAGAGACGTGATAATTTAGATGGACATGAAACTGAAACTTTAAATCCCAGAGTGCATTGAGCTTTGTTGATTTTGGATAAATTACTTTTAGAATTTGGATAAATTCAGCAGCTTTACTTCAATGTTTTGTTTGTTTGTCCTGAATATGTTAAAACTGGCAGGAGTCTTCTGCACAGCAGCAGCCGCTGAGGCTCATGGGTACTGTAGTATTTGGAGCAATTTGATGACCATCACATGATTGTGGAGTAAAGAAAAACATTATTGTATTTTAGAAAGCCACAACTACAGACTTTTTAGATTATTAGAGATTGTTTAAACTTGCAGATGTGTATTCTTATCATAGATTATTATTGTATCTGTAGATTATTTCCTAGAATATTTTTTAAATTATTTTGTTGATAAAATATCAGAAATAAGTGAAGAATGCCCAGCATAATATCCCAAAAGCCCAAACTGACGTCTTCAAAATGCTTGTTTTATCTGATCAACAGTGCAGAACTCAAATATATTCAATTTACCATCAAATATGACAACAGAAAGCATCAAATCTTCATATTTGAGAAGCTGGAACCAACAAACATTCGTCACAAATCGATTCTCAATATGGTTGCCAATTAATTTTACGGAAGTCTAAAATAATGTTTAATGAACAAATATAAAAATGTACGATCAGAATGACGTGTTGGCATTAGTGTGGTAGGTATAGTGTTACTTTTTAACATCAAATAGTTTGTTATAAATTATTATTGGGACTTTATGGCTTTCTTTTTTACCCCAATTAATCACTTCAACGTGAATCCATCGTGTTGTTAAAACATCTACGAGACTCCTTCACGTTACTGTTAAAGGAAACTGTCAAATAATTTAAATAAAAAGAGTGAAAATATTCTGGGACAGGTTTGACCCATGTTACTTGGGTGAAACCCGTCTACTCGTCATCGTAGTCCTCGTCACGGTCGTCCATAGGTGGAGATGGAGACCGAGAAGGAGGCTCTTCCTCCTGCAGCTCCATTGAGTTCTCCTTGATGGTGCTCCTTCGGCTGATGCTCCCTCCCAGCCCCAAGCTCCTCATGCTGCTGCTGCTGCTGCTGCTGCCAAGACCGCCGCCGCCGCTGCTGCTGCGGGGGCTGGGGCTGCTGAACATCGCCTCCCCGCCACCACGCCTGGGAACACCCGACACATCAGGAGGAAGAGAAGGGGAGGAAGAGGAGGGTCAGAAGGAGGTGAAGGATAGTTGCAAAGCGAGATGTTTTTTTTATTTTTTTTTTTTAAGTTGAAGCCCCTGAAATGTTGCAGCAGGTGTAAACTGGAGGGATGAGGAGAGCGATGAGGAAAATGGAAGTTAAAAAGGCCGCAGCGGAAGCTTTGAGGACAGATCAGTGGTGTCTGAGGACAGGTGTGAAACAGGACATGAGAGGAGGAAGAGGACATTTAAAGTCACAGATCATCTCACACCTTCACAGTTCTTCTCTCAAACACTACAAAACTTTAACACTTTAATTACAAGGAATTAGGATAAATTCATTTTTTTTATCATTGCAAAACCATCATGTTCACTACTAGAGGTGGAACTGGATGTTTCTATAGTTTTTAATTAAACAGGTGAATGGGAACTATTGATCTTTGCCAGTGGGATCTATAATTTCACCGTACTATCTGAACATGATCCCATTTTATTGTTCCAGACCAAACAAACAGTGAGCGTCGACAAAATAATATGCATAATATTACATTAATTTAAAATAAATATCTGCCCGATGTCACATGTGCGTCCAGTTTATTTAGCTAAACTTTGCCCTCTGCACTACCTGCACGTGTCCAAGGCCTATGGAAGGAGGCTGGGACACGGGCGGACACAGGTCTTGGGGTATGTATGGGGTACAACACATGCGCAGTGTAACTGAAGCTGCGGTCATGCGTTTGGACTGGCTCAATTTCGGCGAGTGCAGACGAGATTTTACTGCGCATGTGTGGTACCCCAAAGATGTGACGCGTTCATGAAGCGTGACCCAGCCTCCTTCTATAGGCCTTGCACGTGTCTTGCCACTGGCTATCCCATCATGCACCTTGTGTAGGATTTGTCACTTCTCATAAAAAAAACGGGAGCGCGCTGCCATGTGTGTTTCTATCTGAACAGTTTGGAAAAGCAGGTGTTTCCTCTTCTGTTTTATACTATAATTTTGAATTGCACTATTAAAATGATAAGCTGAATTTCTAGTCACTTTTTTCGTTTATTGTTTTGTCTGTAAAATGTCAAAAACAGTGAAAAATGCCCAGAAGAAGATCCTAACGGGATTGCTAGTTTTGTCCGACCAACAGTCAAATACCCAAAGATATATCAATCTTCCATTGGCTTACTGATTAATCGACTAATTGTTTCAGCTGTTTCAACTTTATGTTCCGCTCAGTTTATATCTTGTAAACAACTCTTAAAAAAACTAAAATTAAGCGATCTTTTATCGTTATCAAAAATATGCGTTCTGTTAAAGGTACAGTGAGTAGGATTTGGTGACATCTAGTGGTGTGATTGCAGATTGCAACTGAGTACCCCCTCCGTTGGCCTCGCTCAGAGGTCATCCTTACCGTAATAACACTACTTTAGGAGCAATGGAAGTCAGGCGCTGGCTGGCGGTACGACGGTTTTACACTCTGCGGCTCACGTTACCGCCTTTTCACAGGTGTATCAGAGAACTACGGTGTTGAAATTCAGGTAACGTAAAAACGTGAAAGGCTCTCTCTAGAGCCAGTGTTTGGTTAGACCGTTCTGGGCTACTGTAGAAACATGGCAGAGCAACATGGTGGACTCTGTGAAGATGACCCACTCCCTATGTAGATAAGAAGGGCTCATTCTAAGCTAACAAAAACACAACTATTCTTAGTTTCAGGTGATTTTACACTATTGAAAACATAGTTATGAATATAATATTCCATTTCTGCTAATAGATCCCCTCAAATGTTACACACTGTTCTTTTAAATATCAATATTGTTTTCTGTCTGTAAAATCCAATCAGAAATCTAGTCCAAACTACATAGCAGAACATTATTATAGATTTAATCACTAATTTATGTAAGGGGTAATGTACAGCGAGCCGGTCATTGTTGTGAAAGAATCCCCGACAGGGCGATGCTGCACCCCGACACGCTGAAGTGGTTTCTTTCACAATAATGACCTGCTAGATGTACATTATCCCGCTTATTACACGGCTACTTACTGAAGAAGAATATTTTGACACAAAAACGGTCTGCCAGAGTCCGACATCTGAACTGCGGCCATAGCAACGGTCTGTTATACGTAGCAACGGTCTGTTATACATAGCAAAGGTCTGTTATACAGAAATTGTAGACTGCAGAACGCAGTGATTGACCAATCAGAATCGAGTATTCAACACAGCCGTGTAATAAAGTAGTATATAGTATTTTCTCTCTGTCCCGAAGTTGGTGACCCCTCTGTACCTCAGTTTGCTCCTGAGTGACGCCATGTCTCTGCTGAGAGTGTCGTTGGCTTCAGTGCTCTCCTCCAGCTCCCTCTGCAGTTTCCTGCGAGATGCTGCGACGCGCTGAGCCTCCTCCTCCGCCTCCTCCAGCTGGTGCTTCAGCTGCTTCACCCGCACGTTGCCCTTCTCGGCCTGCACACACAGCACAGAAGCTTCATTTCCAGGTACAGCATATCGCTGAAAGCCTCATAACTGATTGTGAAATCTTGTATCTTTATATATCTAACTGCTAACATGATCACCAGAGTTACCTGGTCTTTGTACTGCTGCGCCTGCTTCCTCTCATCCTCCATCTGGATGCTTAAATCCTTCAGTTTCTTCTCTTTCTGACGCAGGTTCTTGCCGTTGGCCTGACGCTCTCTACACAACATAATCAACACAATATCACCATCATATCACTTATAACAATAACAATAATAAACTTTATTTAACCAGGATAATCCCATTGAGATTTTGAATCTCATTTCCAAAGGGGTCCTGGCTAAAATGGCAGCATAAAAAAGTTTTACACAATCACCACATAAAAACAAGTTACATCAGCAGAAGAATTTTCATTCAGTGGTCAAATAATCCTGTTTTTAAACCAAGATGAGGGTGCAAAAACTTTAAAAAGTGCTTTCACCAAAAACGGGGCTGTTTTTTTTAATGCAATCATTCAAGTAGAGCAATTCAAAATGTGAATGATTCAAATTCAGTTTATGGTGACACATATTTCTGCCCTTAAGCACCGCATTGAGGCAAATAAAATCAGAGAGTTAACAACAACAATAAAACAACTTAGAAATAAAAAAAAAAACTTGGAAATAAAACAGTGTGCTAGCATCAATAAAAAGCTTTTTTTAAAGATACGTTTTGAGAAGTGATTTAATCCTTACGTGTATTCTCACTGTGTTTCAGTGCAGTTTATTTTCATTATTTATGTCTCTTTGGTTAAATGTTAGTTGGAATTTCACATTTCATTTCCCATCATGCACCAGTACCTGCTCTCTATCTCCAGCTGCTCCTCCACCTGCCTCAGTTTGGCCTCGAGGGCGGCGATGGAGGACTTGAGTTTGGAGCGGCCCTGGCCCTCGATCTCCTGCAGTTTGGCCTTCAGCTCTCGGTTCTGTCTCTCCAGCTGCTGCCTGGATCCCTCCCTGCTCTGAGAGGAGGAGCGCTCTGCTGCCAGCTCTGCACCCAACTGATCCACCTACACAACACAAAGAAAAAGAGTCAGGGAGGAAACACACCACTTAGAGCCCAGGCTAGTCCTAACTAAACCCTATCTAGACCTACCAGCTGCTGGCTCTTCCTCAGCCGGTCGTTGAGGCTCTCCACATTGGCCTGCTCTTCCTCCAGCTCCTCCTCCAGCTGGCTGATCTTAGTGTCCAGACGACGCTTCTCATCAGACAGCAGTGATCTGAACACAAAGAGGAGGATAAAGAGATGAGATAAAGGAGGATAAGAAGTCCTTTTTATAGGCTTTTCCACTCACAAGAATATATATTTCTGAGGGGAGAAATAGATTGCAAATTTGAAAGAAAAATTTAAAGAAAATTAAAGGGATAGTTTGAATGTTTTGAAGTGTGGTTGTATGACGTACTTCTTCATAGTCAGTGTATTACCTGCAGTAGACGGAGTTTGGAGAAACGGGGAACTAAGCCATTATCTATGCTCTCTTCAAAGCCACCAGACTTCATTGACAAAAACAGTAATTTTACCTCACAACACACAGGAGTTGCTGGTCTACCGCTGCCTCAACCGGTTAGTTTTGTGTGACTTTGGTGAATCCAAACTAACCCTCTAAAAAAACAAAGTCACACAATAACAAACAAACTAACTGATCGAGACAGCGATAGACCAACAACTCCCGTGTTCTGAGAGGTAAAATTACTGTTTTTGTGGATGGAGTCTGGTGGCTTTGAAGAGAGCATAGATAACAGCTTCAGTTCCCCGTCAGAAAGGGTTGTCTGACAGCAAGGTAAAGCGGTGAAAATATTCTAAATATAGCGTACACTTAAACTGATATTGTTTTTTTTTAGATGTCTAAAATGTGTTTTGCTGCTGCCCCCGTCCACAGCAGTACATTGCTTTGCTCCCGTGCTGGTACTCCTGTCCGTTTCTCCAAACTCCATCTACTGTAGGTAATACACTGACTATGGAGAAGAACCTCATACAACCCCACTGAGAAACATCTGAACTATCACTTTAATATCTTCAGAAACTCTAAACGCTGGGTAATTTGAATCAGATTTAATTGTTCTTTCTATTTGTCAGCATCACAAAACTCCATTTACAATCTCATTACTGTTGCAACAGCAAAACATGTTAAATTTAACTCTACTAACAATTTTATAAAAATCCAAAATAGATGCATTTATTTATTCTTCTTAAATTCTTGAACAAACATGTTTTGTTTAAGCTTATTTTTGTTTATATGGGTTAATAACACAAGACACCCACTTTCCGGAGGAGTTACTGGCCAGCTCTTCAGACAGCTCGTCTCTTTCCGTCTCTACCTGCTTACGAGCTCTCTCAGCTGCTACCAAAATCTGGACAGACAGACAGGAAGTTGATGGTGGTATAAAGAAGGTAAGACACACAAATGAACATCATGTTATCCCTCCTTAATTTATAAAGTGTCATTTTTCATGATATTTGAAAATGTCGCCCTGCAGAATAAAACCTAAATATGTTCATATCAGAATTGATGGGAAACAACAAGCTTTCATTTTGAAGCTGCAACAGAGGCCTCACCTCGTGCAGCTGGATGAGGTCGGCCTCCATGGCCTTCGATCTGCGCTCAGACTCCCTGGCTGAAGTGAGGACCTCCTTCTGGGCCGCACGCGAGTCCTCCAGGTCCCTCTGGAGATCCTTCACCTGGCCCTGTGAGGAGAGCACAGGAGGTTGATAAAGATTGACTCTTGAAGTAACAAGAATAAAAAGATTAGAGGAAGCACTTTGTCATGTTTTCAGATGTTGGTATCAAAAATATCAGTCCAACTTTAGCTGTTTTGGACAGTAGAGTCTGACTGCAGCCGCGGGGGGAGCGTTCCTGTAGAGCTCGACAGGAAAGCCCACGTAAATCATTGGTTTACGTAAAACAGGAACACCCAGTAGCTGCTGACTTCTTATTTTGCCAAGTCACTTTATTGTCCTGTTCATGTCAGTCAAATCAGTGGCTATGCATTCGGTTTTAAGTATGATTTAACTCACTTTTTGTCACATTTTTAAGTCATTTTACCAATATATGTGACTTTGATTAAACAAGTAGGACAAACTAAGCTGACTAATTGCTTAGTTTACCATTAGTATAGGTAATTTGTAACAATTCAATCTTTATAAAGCTAGCTTCTAGCAAGCAATTATGACAAAACTAATAATGTAATGATGCTGGTAGTGAAACGTTAATTCTCTTGCTGTAGCTACATAGCACGATTTTAAAGGAAGGAGCTGCCTCGGATACTGGAGACAAATCTCGGGTATGGCTGTCCTTTGTGGCGAAGGCTAGGTGCCTATGCAGAAATTCACAATATCCAAATATGTGTGCTTGAACTGCCGACATAAACTTCCACATGTCCTCACAGCTACACAAGATAACTATTGTCTCACTATTGTCGTCTCGCTTTTGAGCTGACCTGGATCTTTCGGAGCTGCTTGACTGCTTCGTCGCGCCCCCTGCTGGTGGCCTCCAGCTGGTCCTCCATGTCCTTCAGCTCCCCCTCCAGCTTCTTCTTGCTGCCTGACGCTTGACCTCGCTGCTTCCTCTCCTCCTCCAGCTCCGCCTCCAGTTCACGCACCTGACGGAGAGACAGTCATTTTGTTTTACGCTTTATTGTAGATCGATTTATTTGATTTTATAGCAACATGTGGGTGAGTAGTGAGTACACACACTGACTCCAAACCACAAATTAATTTAAATGGACAAATATGTTGATCCCATGTGGATGTTTATAAAATCAAAGAAGATCCAACTGAGATTAAAAAAGTTTACAGTCACAACTCACTCAGAACCTCATCTGCTGTCTGCTAAATGTTATTTTACTCATTAAGATTGAGACCATGAATATGCCCCTCCTGCCACTTCATGCACAATCTGCACAAGTTAAAATCACCCAAAACAAGTTGTTTGGACAAAACAGAGAACAGGAGGTAATAAGGAATCATGAAACCCCTCCTGCAGCCTGATCAGATCAGGTTAGCGACAGGTTGTACTCCACCTGTTTGATGAGCTGCTTCCTCTTCTCCTCGCCCATCTCATCGCGGGCGTGTAGCTCCCTCTCATGTTGAGCTCTGAGCGCCTGACTGTTGACCTCCAGACGCAGCTTGGCGTCCTCAGCGACCTGCAGCTCGTCCTCCAGTTCCTCCATCTGCGTTCTCATCTCGTCCACAATGGCCTCCAGGCCACGCTTGGCTTTGTCCAGGTCATGGACCTGACGGAGGATGGAGAGAAGATCAGAAACGATGTCTATAATTAAAGAAAATGATTCATTCATGTTCAGACATTTTTTCTTACACTCCTTCCCACGTCGTCCTTGGAGCTGATGAGGTCGTCCATCTCAGCTCGGAGGACCTTCATGGTCTTCTCTGCGTCATCCAGAGCGTCCTGGTTCTCCTCCAGCGCTCTGGCCAGAGCTAAGACCCGCGTCTCCTTCTCCCTTGCCTCCGCCTCTGCTCGATCACGCTCCTCTGCAAACTTACAGGACACAGCGCGCTCCTCTGCCAGCATCTGACGGACACGAGGACAAAGGAGATCACGGCAGGTTGAAAATGAACAGAAATCTGCACTGAGACAAGTTTTATGTATTTTTTATTTATGTATTTTTGGAGTATTTTAAACGTCTCTCCATGCAAATGACGGGGGACAAAACCCACAGTACTCCCTCTGAGCTATAAGGTATCTTCCACAGTGGCAGTCAGACCTGATCAAACTTCTTCTGCTTCTTCTCCAGGTTGGAGACGAGCTGCCGCTGGCCGTCCAGGTCCATGAGGACATCCTCCAGCTCCTGCTGCATCCGGCTCCGGCTCTTATCCAGCTTGTCGTAGGCTGACGCCTTCTCCTCGTACTCGCTGTTGGCCGCCTCCAGCTCGCGATGCAGACGCTTCTTCCCCTCCTCCAGCAGCTCCACCGTCCCCGACGTCTCGTCCAGCTTCTTCTTGTAGTCGGACAGCTGACAGAAGGTGAAACGCTGAGAGCTTAGATGAGTTTTGTTTTGCAATCTCATTAGACTATTTTCTTTAGTTGTAACACCACTGATTTTGTCTCATGACTTGAACAGTTCAGACTTCATATCTGTCTGAAGTTACTGACCTGCATGTTGAGGCTGGAGACCTGCCTCTCCACGGCTCGCTTGGTCTCCGTCTCCTCCTCCAGCTGCTCCATCAGGCAGTTCCTGTCCTCTTCCATCTGACGCAGACGTCCAGACAGATTCAGCTTCTGACGGGTCTCCTCTGACAGCAGCTCCTGGAGGAGAAGGACGAGGAGACGGAGGGACATGAGGAGAAAGGTGTCAGTTGACGGTCTACCATCTTGGTCCAGACTGAAATACCTCAAAAAAATTGTGAAACTTTGTACAGACATTCATGTTCCCCAGAATATGAACCCCACTGACTTTGGTGATCCTCTCTGACTTTCCTCTGACACAAGGTTCACATTTGTGGTTCAGAGTGAAATATCTTGACAACTATTGGATTGACTGCCATGAAATTTGTGACAAATATTCAAGGTTCCTAAACAATAAAATCCAATGAGTTTGATGCACCATCAGTGGGTCAAAGTTTTCACTTGTTCAGTGAAATAGCTCAACATCTACGTGATGGATCGACACAAAATTTTGCACAGACATTCATTGTTTCCAGAAGATGTATACTCACAACTTTGGTGGAGAGCTGACTTTTTCTTTAGTCGTTTGTTATTACAATTTCTATTACTATTTTTATTATAACTATTGGATGGATTGTCATGTCATTTAGTACACATTCATAGTCCCCAAAGGAAATCAGTTTGACCCTTTGACCTTTTATCAAGCGCCATCATCAGGCCAAAATTTTGTCCAATACTTTGGTTTATTAAAACTAATGACATTCCCATCGGCCTCAGCCATACCTGGGGTTTGGTGCTAATTAGCAATTGTTAACATTTGGTGCTAATTAGCAAATGTTAGCTAACATGCTAAACTAAGGTGGTGAACATGGTAAACATAACACCTGCTAAACATGAGCATGTTACCATTGTTATTGTGAGCAGGTTAGCATGCTGATGTTAGCATTTAGCTCAAAGCAGAACTTCAACCAAAGATACTCTATAACACTTCCTGTCTCCTAAGTGGGCGTGGCCATGGCGTGTTCGCCACTCCCCTCATCACCCCTCCTCGTTTGGAAGTGTTGTGAACATTGTGTGGATGGATGAATGCAGATTGGAATATATTTGCATAATTTATTTATATTTTTTTGCTAACATTAGTTATTTACACAGCTAACAGCCATATTTATCATTAGCATTACAAAAATTAGTTAGCTAAGGCCAAAGAACGTATATTGCCAAGAAGTGAAAGTCAATTGTTCGTTACATTGCAAGCGTAGCTGTGTTGCGCCCAGCAACACAGCTACGCTTCCACAATTTTGGAATGAAAGCGACTACCGGACGCCAGTAAAACGTCCACCTACAAAGTGCCGTACAAAGGGATCATTTTATTATATTGTCATATTCTACCGAAATGGCCTGTGTTGAACAATAACATTTATAAATATGATAAGCGTTTTCAGTCCAAAATGGCGGCAACGGCTGTTGTCAAAAGAACACCAGAGTTTCGTCTCTTTGCTTCTATACTCTTTGCTTTAGGGTGTTAACCAACGTGAATTGCCAGATCTTACGAGAGTGTGATGCTGAGACAGAGAAAAGTCATAAACATAGTTAATTTTCTCTTGATTTTGTCTGTCTGAAAAATGTCATTTTAGTGTCAGAATGTGTTGAAGATACTTGGCTTGTGAAACATTGGTCCAATATTTACTTTGGTGACTATGGGTCGAAAGAATCGGTCATAATCTGTGTTCATGTGCACTTCTCCCATTGGAGTTAATAGACTCAGGACCTGCCGCTAGTCTCCTAAAAGAGCGGGGCAGTGGCGAAACCCACGTGACACAGATACAGGAAACTGACTCTCAGTGCACCGTCTCCTTTCTGAACCGTCTCTGCTACAACTTTATAAACTGGCGTATATATCTGTGGTGTCACCTGTGCGTCCTGGAACTGGGAGGACAGACTGGAGACGTCTTTGCTCAGCTTGATGTTCTTTCCCTCCGCCTCGTTCAACAGACTCGTCACACTGTCCAGCTCCATCTGGTGGAGATGAGGAGAAAGAAAAGAAGAGAGAAGTAAAGAAACAGACAGAAGAAAGGTGAACGTTGAAGTCCCAAATATGTAGTTTTGTCCTTCACTCTCTTCTCTCACACTATACAGTATTCTAGCAGTGGATAAATCAGGATCAACTGCTGGTTGAAACTGTTATCTGTTGATTTATTGTTCAGTTTTCAGTTGGCTTCTGGATACAAGCAGTATATGATATACTGTATATTCATGGCGTTTTCGTGTTAATTCATTAGTATGTTTATGACTCACATTCGTCTTGGAGACTCGCTCCCCGAGCTCGGTCCTCTGCCGCTCGCTCTCGTTGAAGCGCGAGTGCAGGTCGTTCAGCTGACCCTCCACCTTCTTCTTCTTGTGCTCCACGTCCTGTTTGGCGCTGGCGAGGGATCGAAGGTCGGCGCTCATGTCTGCAGACTCCTTCTCCAGAGCCTGCTTGGCTTTCTCCAGGCCACCTCTCACCTTGACGGAGAGACGGGATGCTAAGTGAGTGACTAAGTAGGATTTTTCATGCAGGACTTTTACTTGTAATTGAGTATTTTTACATTGCTGTATTGGTACTTTACTTAAGTAAAGTAAAAGTAAACTTCTTCCACCACTGTGTACAATGTATGTATATGTAATACAATTTGGGTGAACTGGGTGTCTTTGTGTGTGTACGTGTGTGTGTGTGTGTGTGTGTACCCTCTTGGCCTGCTCCAGCTGCTCATTGAGCTCCTCCACAGCCTGGCTGTGTTTCTGTCTCAGGTCCTGGACCTGGGCCTCGTGGCCCCGCCCCTCGTCCTCCATGGCTTTTTTCAGCATGGTCACTTCCTGCTCACGCTTCCCCCTGTCAATCATATATAAACACATGACATCACCGCGACACATCCAACAGTAACACGGCCGAGAGGTTTACAAACGTCCACTTTTATGCAGACGACACTGTTATTTACTGTTCTGCAGCATCTCAGAAAGAACTTGTGTGACATTTACAGTCTGTTTTTAATATTGGTCAACTGACTCAATTATTTAAGATTTGTTCTAAATGCAGAAAAAGTGTGTTTTCTTTGCTGTTTACAAATTCAAAGGAAAAAAAAGACCTTCCACTTGAGATTGAGCCATCATCTGTGTACAAATATCTTCTTTCAACCCCCATGTTATTCAACTGGTGAAAAAACTGAAGCTTTGGCTTTATACGTACCAGTCTAGGATGTTTCAGATTATTTAATTAATCTTAAAAGTCCTGGGCCGATATGTATAAAGCCGTTCAAAGTTATATTTTGGTCATTAATGTCAAGAAGGTCAAGAATTATGTCATTTAGTTCTTTTTCTTAGAATTGAGAAAAAGTGCTGCGCATAAACTTTTGTATGTGTTAAGACTTGGTCTCAAATCCCAAATTATCTCTCCTAAATCAGTTAGGAGCGAGCAGCAGAGGCAACAGCTTCACAGTTTATATATATTATATATATATGATGAGTTGATATGACTTTGCTAAACAATACTTTTAGGTTCTTTATTCAAAGTCCTTTTTATACGAAGATGTTTTTGACTCATTAGTCAAATTTTGGGACCATTTCTTAGTATTTTTACACCTACCAGCCCTACTTTTTTGTTGAGTCAAAGATTGCAGCTTGTTTCTGTACCTCACAGTGAAAACTGTAATTGATTAAACACTAATTAGAATGTGTGGACCAGTCAGAGATCCATTAGTTTGTATACAGACCGTAGCTCTTGCTGGGCGGCGGTGGTATCCAGGCTGTCCTCCAGCTCGGTGCGGAGAGCGTTCAGCTCCTCTCCGAGATCCCGCCGAGCCGCCTCCACCTTCCCCCTGGCCGCCCTCTCGGCCTCCAAGTCCTCCTGCAGCTCTGAGCACAGAACCTCCAACTCCCGAACCCGCTTCACCGCCGCCCCGCGCTGATTGCACTCTTCCTCCAAGCTGTGAACACAAAAGAGGTTCTGATTTAGTTTCTAATATCTTCACATCTGACTCTTTGAGTTTTAGTAGTTTCATTCTGGTCTGAGTGGAAACGCCTTAGCTACCACGAATGATACTGAGGACATGTGCTCTGTACTTTTTCTTGTAAAGTTTTTGGAAGTGTGTGTTGAGATTTAGCAACTTTGGGGGTAGTTGACGCATTTTTAAAGGGACTCTTGTACTTTGTCGATGTATTTTATTCCTGTCACCCTGGAGAAGCCTTTCAAACAGACTATGAAGTTTTATTTTACAGGACCCACATCTTAATCCTAATATGCTTGAAATTAACTGTATCATAAACAGTGTCATCTGAAGGTCAAAGTGTTTATGCCTGGTCTGAAATTGTCAGATATAGCTCCCCTTATTCCATCGTGGGGTGGGGATTTCAGGTGCTGTTTCACTTCTAGCACCTCCTTCAACATAAATTATCAGCTTTGTACACAAGATAACTAATGATCAGATTTCCATGAAATTTGCTGTGGATATTCACTGTCCCCAGAGGCTGAACCTGACTGTTTTTTAGTGATCCTGTAGCTTTTCCAGTAATGTAACCATAGACTGTATATAAGAAGTGGACGTAGTCACCATGATGTCACTCATTGGTTTGTGGACTGCCGTTGTGAAGCCTCAAGTTTGGCTTTTTGGCTGTCGCCTGCTTGATTTTTGGCCGTCGCCTTATTGATTTTTGTCCGTCGCCATCTTAGTTTCTAGCCGTCACCTTCTTGGATTTTGGCCACCAGAAGTGCAACCAGAAGTGACGAACTACTGAAACGCTGAATAAGTCATTTTTAGGCGACCAAAATGTTTCAATTAACTTTCATGAACCGAAAACACACTGTGAAAGGTTTAAAGTTGTAAGACAAAAACACGGACAACTCCCAGACTGGACAACGCCGTGGTAGCGACCCGTCAATCACAAGGTAGCCCCGCCCTAAAGCATCCCCTGCTTTATGGTCTATTTGACTCTAAATGGGACCATAATTTACTAAATGAACATCATGCTGTATTGAAGAAGACTTGAAACTAGCGATTGAGACCATAAACTCATGTTTACAATGTTTACTGAGGTAATAAATCAAGTGAGAAGTAGGGTCAT